>VJWM01000324.1:0-69558 GCA_010909165.1 Anthoceros angustus | reverse complement strand
TGCGGTATCCACGCTTGTCGTTCCCGTCGGGCAAGGCGACGAGGCGACCGAGGCAGACCGAATTCGCTAATTTCTTGCGCAAACTGCCGCAATCGCGACGAACTCCGTCGTCTCGCAAGCGAAGCGGTGGCTGAGCCGTCCTCGCTTTTGCCAAGAGTTCGCGCGAGGTGACTCCACTTCTTTCGGCCGCTTGAGCCGCCTCTGGCCCCTGGAGTTCCACCATCCTTGGCCCGGGTGGCCTCCACTTCTTGGGTCTATACTCGGCTGACCGTGAGACTAAAGCATACCGTCCATGGCGGTAGCAGTGGACCTACGGACTGCAGGGGTTAAGAAATAAGTAGGGTTTTGTTTTTTCGTAGGAGGCGGAGGATAAAATAAAGAGAAGTGGAAAAGGAGGAATAAGCATGGATAGCACTACTGGACTGCACTCAGGTATACTCCGGACTCCAGATGGGCAACGATTCCTGACCCGGACCTATGGCAGTGCAACCGGACTACGGCCCCTGGAAGTAGCAGGATAAGTCCGGACCCTCCAGTCCCAGCAGGATCGTACGCCTGTGGAAGTAACTTAGAGATTGAGCCGTGAGGGCCAGACATAAGCGGCTACGCCACGGTGGGCCACGAGTGGAGGCCGGGCATCGTGGCACCGGTCAATAGCCTTGCGAGGCCGTTATAGCAGGTATTGGCGCCGCGGTGCCTTGGCGTAAGAGCCGTAGTACGCATGCGTACAGAAGGCCGTGAGTAAGCGGAGTAAGTAAGGTGAAATAATATCGATGCACCTCACAGCGATTCACAGACGGGCGCCTTCAGCCCAGTTACTCAGCGGCGAAGGGGAGAGTCGTTTCATTGCGGCCTAGAACAATTCTCGCGATCTCTGCGCATCCATAACCCGGCTCTCTGGCGCTTATCTCTTTGAGCGCCCAAGCACCTTTCGGCGAAATATGGTTGCTGCAGGGGTTGGAGCGGCGGGCGAGGAGGCGCATCGTGCGGCCAGTGAACTCCGGTCGGCCCGGCTCTGACAACAAGGGAGACGGCAAGCGTGGCACCCAACTGCAGCGGAAGTTTGGGGAACCATGGAACCTCGTGAGAAGCGCAACGTGTGACACGGGCGCTATCGGACTTTGGAAGGCCCCTGGGCCCGGAGGAAGCGGGAAGAATTAGTTGAGTGGCACTGGATGTATTCGGCGGTTTGGACGCGTTCGATAAGCGTCACTGCAGCGGGTCCGGGAGTTACTTGAGGAAGATGTTGGCGGCCAGTAACAGCGAGGTTCGGGTCCAAGAACCTCAGGAGGACTGACGATGGACCTTGGAGATCACAGTGACCTACAACCGCCCAAAGGAGGAAGAAGGGGTGGTGAGCCCCTCAAGGCAAGGAGAAGATAGGGGACAGCTGGCGATCTTGAGCACAACCAAGAGGACCACCAACGTTTGGTTGATATCCGACTGCTGGGCCGGTACCGAGTAAGAGGCGGTGTGAAATGGGTTTTGCATCCAAGACGCAAAGAGGCCACATTTACCCTCTATGTCGTTATAGTCCTAGGATTCGATCCCAAGGGAATGGTTTTGTGTCAAGATGTTCTAAAACTATGGATTCTAGTCCTCCTACAACCGCCCTACCCACCATAATCAACTCAATGTCCGAGCCCACGACCATGGTGTTACCACCGGCAGGGTTCCACCGATGGTGGATTCGCCACCGCCGTGGTGGATTCCGCCACTGCAGGGATTCCGCCACCGCGGTGATTCCGCCACCGTGGTGGCCGCCACCGCTGCAGGGCTATGGCGGCCCACCGGTGGACCCATGCACCGCTGCCGCGACACTATTTGCGCTCACCGGTGGATGCACACCATGGCCACGCACGCCGCGGCACCTCACCCGCCGCCAATTTCCTCCTCGACCCCACAATTTATTCCCAACCTTCCTCGCCGCTGCATTTTCCACTCGCTGCCACCACTTCCTAGACTCCTCACACAACGACTCACTCACCCCTTTCTTCTAGACCTCATACACCACCGCACAAGATGTTCCCATGCATCCTCCTCTCAGCCACAGCACCTCTCTTGGGCCACACAGACCCTCCAGCCACATTGCACTTCTTGGGCCACATTGCACCCTCCTTGGGCCACACAGACCCTCCTCAGCACATGCATACACAGACTCCTTGGGCCACAGACTCCACTGCACTCCCTTGGGATTAGACACAACTGTTAGACAATGGGTTGGGAAAGGAAAACAATTGGTCGGCTCCAGTGCGATTCAGACACCCGCGATCTCACCTCCCCCTGGAATTTCCCTCTCCGGCATGCATTGAGCACCCTTCACCACTAGTCACCCCACGCGAGCTTGGTCACTCCTCGACCATCCAGGATCTCCCGCCCTCTTGTGACGAGAGGACGACATCAAATCAGCCCATCATCGATCGGATGTCTCCAACCAACCACGCGCACAAATTCGACACACGGAGCTCACACCAAATTGTCCAAGAGAGACTCAAGGGTCTCTTATACATCCGGCGCCCATAGCTCACTTTCCCAAGGTTCTAAAGATGGCTAACCTACCTCCAAAGGTCTAAAGATGGCTAACCTACCACGAGCGCCTACCAATTCTGTATCTACAAATTCACAAGCTTCCTAGCACCTTATCCTCTAATCCAAGTGAAAGCCTCGACCTATGATGCCGCCTCTAAAATCCCCTTGTGGCCGCTAGCCCTGGGCCCATGGGTGTTCCCCGCTCTCCTACCACGCCCGATCCGAAGATCCTCCCTTAATATCTCCACCTCACTCCCGCTTATCCGAGGTCCCTTCACTCCTCCTAGGAGGCGCCTGCTCCGCCCCCGCACGCTTCTCGCCCTCATCACCGGACAGCCAAACAAGGCCTCCATCCACGCCTAGCCTCCGCCTTGCTCATTTCCTCGAGCACAACCTGTGAAGGGTATGCCCGCCCTGTGGACAATCCTCGGCTTCCTCGAACTGAGGGAGTTGCATCCTCCCATGCGGGCCCCGACGGTGGCTTCCCCACCTTGGGTCCTTCTTCCGCGACGATGGCCGGCCCACCACCGTGGTGGTCGCTTCCGCGACGGTGTCGGCTCCACCACCGTGGTGCTTCCGGGTCGCTTCGCCCACCGCGGTGGTCGTTGCTCGCCTTCTTCGCCTTGCTCGCCTCTCTTGACCCCGGCCCTAGCCTCACCTCTCTCCGCTTATACCTCTCCGCTAGCTTCTTGAACTTCTCAGGTGCTGCCTCCACTTGTTCCCGGCCCCGCTGTCGAATGAAGGATCCCCACCTTATATAGACAATTTTATTCCTAAAATCCCAAGGTCCAAGGACCTTCTAGCGACATTCACGTTCGAGGCCCAAGGACTAATTATTTGTAAAAGTAATATTGCCATGGGCCAAGGACCACTTTTAGTATAAAAGGCCTTGCCTCGACATTTCCTAAGCACTCCATCACACAAAACATAAGAAAACAAAAAACATTCAAACCAACAATCCAGGGAGGGTTAGTGTACATGTGGTCTTCCACATACTCCCTTCTCACTTGTTGGCGCCCTCGCCAACTTATTGATAATATTTTTAACTCGCCAACCAACTCGGTTGGCAAGTGCGTCCCATTCAAGCACCGCACGGATGGAACCATTTAAAAACCTCAGGACCCTTAGAGAGGTTTTGACGATCTGCCCTGTGATACTCATAAATCTCGTGATGCGGTGTGAAGCTCTTTCTCCCTTCTCATTCGAGGCCATCTTGTCTCCCTTACCCTGCTCAAATTGGGTTTGGCCTCCTCCTCCGTGAAATGTGGTCTCTGGAAAGTCATCCTCCGGTCTCGCTCCACCTTCTCCTGTAAAGGCCCACCTCCCGAGATGGGTTATAGTACCCATCTAAGAAGGAATACTCCATCCGCTCACCGTGATCTAGGATGTTATCGTTGAAGGCACCGGAGAATGATCCTTCTTGGTGACTTCATCCAACCTTCGCTTAATCCTAATTGCTCCCGTCGATCTTATGCTTTCCCCATTCCTTGGGTATACCCTTTATGTCGGTCACATTGAAGGCAAAGACATCGATGAATTCCAAGCAACTGTTCATGCCCCTCAAGCCCCGTGCTCATTGCTTTGGAGAATTTGAGCACTTTCCCTGAGTACTCAACATCCTTGACTTCATCCGTACCCCTTCCTCTCATGCGCGACCCCAAATCCTCTTCGCTCTAGCTTCCTCTCTCGCATGCCCCATTCTCAAACAGATCTTCCGAGGTGAAACGTGATGCCCATTCCATTTTCCTCATCCGGTTGTTCCTCGCTCCCTCCTCCTTCCATCGAATCCTAGCAATGATACACATAACAAATCCCACCGATTAATCGTGTGGGATATCTCCAATAATCGTGTTCCTCATCGGACCATGAGATGTGCCAAAGGAATCTATCTTTTCATCCGCTTCCGATGTGTCCACTTTCCGCCTCAGCCTCCTTCCTTGCTTGCTCCGCATCTTTTTTTGCATACAACGCCTCTTGTTTCGCCCTTGCCAGCTCTTTGTTCTCCCGCATACGACCCTTCTTTCCTTCCACCTCACCCCTTGATTTCTTCTTCTTCCTCGGCCCTCATCTGACGACTCTTTCTCCCGAGGAGGATGAGGAATCCCTTTTCTTTTTCCCGTTTTGGACTTCTTCATGTCCTTCTTAGCCTTCTTCATGTCCTTCTTAGCCTTCTTCATCTCCTGGTACCTCGTTAGTTCAGCCTTGATAGGTTTGCCCAAATTCTTCTCCGCTTGCCACCTTACGTGTCTCCCCATCTTAGAACCCAGGCCCTTAGCGAACCACCGTATTGCCTGCAGCTCCGAATGAGGGCCACTACGATCACGTGCGTGAAACCTCTCAACATACGCTTGCAAGGTTTCCTTCCTTTCTCTTTGCAACCTCTCAAGTTTGGACAACACATACCCCTCCACGTCAATCCCCTAAACCTCTCACAGAAGGCGTTTTTCAATTCTTCAAAGGTGGTTGTGACTTGAGGTACTGCCACTACCACTTTTGGACCGCCCAAGAACTCCATAGATGAATGCGTGCACCCGATTCTGGTTTTGCAAATGTCACCGCTCAAAACGCTCAACAAATTCGGGATCCTCATACCTTTCCTCTCCATACAACGTAAGGTTGCTTGGTGGTGACCACCAAGACGTGGTGGACATGATCGTGGCGATTCGATGGTTGATTCAAGAACGGTCCCTTGGAAGTTGATTGATGCACACACACGGAAGAGAGGTCAAGACAAGTTTGGACCAAGGTTCCTCGGCCGTGGTACCTCGTCCAAGACCGAGATTGGGGATCTTGCTCCAACAAGATCGGACCCCGTCGGTTGATTCCCCCTCCTTCCTTCCAAAGAAGTCGTCCTCCAATTGGGTCCTCCTCAACTCCCGATCCGCAACCCTTTTCAACCTTTCCAGGCTTGGCCGCCGCTTGAGGCTTCTCTTCCCGACTTGTCTCTCAATCCTCCGACTCAACTCGTGGCATCCATCTACCAAACTAAATACACTCAAAGACTAGACACCTAAGCTATGGTTAGTCTTTCCTATAATCGATTTTCATTCCCCGAAGCGCCAAAATGTGGAATGGGTTTTGCATCCAAGACGCAAAGAGGCCACATTTACCCTCTATGTCGTTATAGTCCTAGGATTCGATCCCAAGGGAATGGTTTTGTGTCAAGATGTTCCAAAACTATGGATTCTAGTCCTCCTACAATCGCCCTACCTAATCAATCACTACCGCCCACCACCATGGTAAGTTCGACCACCGTGTGGTGGGTTCGCCACCGTGGTGGATTCCGCCACCGTGTGGTGGATTCCGCCACCGCCGTGGTGGATTCCGCCACCGCTGGTGGATTCCGCCACCGCGTGGTGGATTCGCCACCGCCGTGGTGGGTTCGCCACCGCCGTGGTGGATTCGCCACCGTGGTGGGACCCACCCGCCCGCACGTGTCCACACAGGCGCCGGCTCGTGGATGTACACCACAGGCACGCTCATGCACCTCACCCGCCGCCACCTCCTCCGACCCCACAATTTATTCCCAACCTTCCTCGCGTTCGCATTTTCCGGACTCTCGCGCTCACCACTTCCTAGACTCCTCTTCACACAACGACTCACTCACCCCTTTCTTCCAGGACCTCATACACCACCGCGCACAAGATGTTCCCACAGATCCTCCTCTCTGCCACAGACCTCTCACAGACCCCTCCTCCGACACAGACCTCTTGGGCCACAGACCCCTCCTTGGGCCACAGACCCCTCCTCAGGCCACACAGACCTCTTGGGCCACACACAGACCTCTCTTGGGCCACAGACCTCCTCCTTGGGATTAGACACAACTGGTTAGATGGGGTTGGGAAAGGAAAACAGGTCGGCTCCACAGGCGATTCGCACACCCGCGATCTCACCCGGTCCCTGGAATTTCCTCGCATGCATTGAGCACCCTTCACCACTAGTCACCCCACGCGGAGCTTGGTCACTCGGCTCTCGACCATCCAGGATCTCCCGGCCCTCTTGTGACGAGAGGACACCGAATCCCCCATCATCGATCGGATGTCTCCAACCAACCACGCACAAATTCGACACACGGAGCTCACACCGAAATTGTCTAAGAGAGACACTCAAGGGGTCTCTTATACATCCGTCACGCGCATAGCTCACTTTCCGGTGTCTAAAGATGGCTAACCTACCTCCGGTGTTTAAAGATGGCTAACCTACCACAGCGCCTACCAATTCGGTATCTACAAATTCACAAGCTTCCTAGCACCTTATCCTCTAATCCAAGTGAAAGCCTCGACCTATGATGCGCCCTCTAAAATCAGCGCGCGCCTCCTGTGCCGCCTAGCCTGCGCCCATGGGTGTTCCCTCGCCTCCTACCACGCCTCGATCCGAAAGATCCTCCCTTAATATCTCCACCTCACTCGCTATCCGAGGTCCCTTCACTCCTCCTAGGAGGCGCCTGCCTTCCGCCTCGACGCTTTCCTCGCTCCTCATCACCGATGCCAAACGGCGTTCCTCCATCCATGCTCTAGCCTCCGCCTTGCTCATTTCCTCGAGCACAACTGTGAAGGTATGCCCGGCTCCTATGGACAATCACTGGCTGCTTCCGAATCGAGGGAGTTGCATCCTCCCACGCCTCCCGACGGTGGCTTCCCCACCTTGGGTCCTTCTTCCGCGACGGCTCCACCACTGGTGGCCGCTCGCGGGTGGCCGGCTCCACCACCGTGGTGGCTGCTCAACTGGTGCTTTCACCGCGGGTCTGGCTCGCCTTCTTCGTTGCCCGCCTCTCTTGACCGGCCCTAGCCTCACCTCTCTCCGCTTATACCTCTCCGCTAGCTTCGAACTTCTCCAGAGGTGCCGCCTCCACTTGTTCCCGGGCCCTTGAATGAAGGATCCCCACCTTATATAGACAATTTTTATTCCTAAAATCCCAAGGTCCAAGGACCTTCTAGGCCTCGATATTCGGTGTTCGAGGCCCAAGGACTAATTATTTGTAAAAGTAATATTGTCATGGGCCAAGGACCATTTTAGTATAAAAGGCCTTGCCTCGGACATTTCCTAAGCACTCCATCACACAAAACATAAGAAAAGCAAAAAACATTCAAACCAACAATGTGGGAGGGTTAGTGTACATGTGGTCTTCCAGAGAGTCTGGATCATTGTCCATTGAACTCGCCACCAAGGTGGATCACCTTGGTGATAACTCGCTGGTATTCTCGCGCACGCTGGGGAAGAGGGCGGACGGGAAGGATTATCTTCGCCTGCTCCGTGAGGCCCGAAGCTAAGGAGCGAGAAGCCTCATGACTGGCCGCCCCATACCGATCCATGTATGGGGACATTTCGAGCCTCAAGGAGGGAGAGCTTGAGCGGCGCCCGGAAGGACTGAGGCCCGGAAGTGGAGCGTGCAAGGGCGCCCGAGGTGGGAGGCCGACCTCAAGGCCAAACCGGAGGAGGACGATCGAGGGAATTCGACTCCATACGTCTGAACGGACCCCTCACCACCTGTGGAAGTATGGAGGAAATCGCCTCCTCCCCGGTGCCCCAACCGAGGGGCAAGCAGGAGGCCCCTGACTCCAATAGCCCACCACACCACAACCACAACCATGGAGCCTGAGGGAACCAAGAGACGCAAGATGTACCAACGCAGACCTCGACGGTGCCAAGACTTACCCCGCCTACCTGAGTGGCAAGAAGTCGAGGAAGCTGTAAGGAGGCGAAGGGACGCAGGAGCAGGAGGTCACCGCGCAGCCGCACTGAGCCGGGTCCTGCCTCCGGTGAAGAGGCAAAAGGGCTTGCTCCCTGACCCCTCACCTCCTCCGAGCCCTGTGAGAAAAAGGGCGAGAAGGAGCTCGCGCCAAAAGGGCCAAGGAGGGTGAAGCTCCTGAGCCAAAGACTCAGACCTAAGGGTCCCGATTAGGTCCGGAGAACCCACCCCGACTTACTCCGGATCATGCAGATGGAGGTCCTCGGATCACAAATGCCCTCCCACTACGGACTTTGTGGGAGCCTCACTGGGCCGTGGAAGAAACACGTCCTGCCACTGCCATGGACGATGCTTTGGGGTCTCGGGATGGCCGAGAAGACCGGAGGTAGAAGCCACCCGAGGCATGGTACTCCTCCAGAGCTGGAGGGGCCCAGGAGGCAAGGAGGAAGGCAAGCTCGGCCGAATTGAGGAAGGGAAACGCCGGAGGCCGAGAGGGGAAGTCCGTCCATTCGCAAGGACCGGACTAAATTCCTTCACTGGGAGGAGCACCAAGTGTGCTAAGGAGGCCCAAGCGCGGGCCGAGGACCTCGCAGTGAGAGGGTAGCGCAGCAGAGGCTAAGAGGCCCGGGCGCGGAGAGGGCTCGGACCGCGGAGGCGGCCCGACCAGACCAGAGCCAAGCCGAGAAGCCTGTGAAGGTGGCTGGAGGCGGAAGCCACAGCAGCCGCGATCACTATCGGCGTGATCGAACCGTGGAGGGAGGCTACCGGGCAGCCGCCAATCAAGACCGAGCGTGCAAGAAGAACAAGCACGACGAGCCGTGCGTAAACACCGAGGCCAAAGACCCGGAAATCGGGACCCTGGCGCATGCAGGAGGTAGAAGGGAGGCGGCAGAGCCGGAGGATGAAGGACACCTTGAGTTACAACCCAAGACGATTGGAGCAGCAAGGGGTTCTCAACGAGAGTCCAAGACTTCGAGGAGATAGAGCGCCCAGCCTCAAGATGGAGCAGGAGGCGGCGGAGCAAGCGCCACTGCCCAGCCTGTGAAGCTCGCGACAAGGAGATGGAGGATCTCCTGACTCACGTGAGGTGGAGCAGGGAGATGGAAGACCGCAAGGAGACCTTGAGTCAGCCCAAACTACCATTGAGAGGAATGGTAGTCTCAGACGGGTCGCGAACGCGAACGGAAATAGAGCGCCCACTGGGCGGACGAGGCGACGGCGATGGAACAGGAGCAGGACGCCAAATGGAGAAGGGCTGCGAAGCCTGCACCGCAGAAGTTGCCCGACCGTCTGAGAGGGAGATGGCGAGTTAATGGACAAGAGCGAGAGCACCGGAAGTGCATAAGAAGCCGTCCATGAGGAAGGCGGGGAACGCACTATGGTCGGCAATGAGCGAAGCGACGGAGTTGGAGTGTGAGCAACAGGGGTTATGGAGGTGACCGAGGCCTGCACAAGCACCCCGGCCCACCTATCAAACCCAGGTGGTCCAATGCAAGACACCCCGAGCACCTATGGCGAAGGGACGCCTGTGGAGCAGGAGGTCACCGGCAGCCTGCACTGAGTCCCTGCCTCCGGCTGTGAAGAGGCAAAAGGGCTTGCTCCCGACCCCTCACCTCCTCCGAGCCCTGTGAGAAAAAGGGCGAGAAGGAGCTCGCGCCAAAAGGGCCAAGGAGGGTGAAGCCCTGAGCAAAGACTCAGACCTAAGGGTCCCGATTAGGTCCGAGAACCCACCGACTTACTCCGGATCATGCAGTATGGAGGTCCTCATGATCATGAATGCCTCCCACTACGGACTTTGTGGGAGCCTCACAAGGGCTGGAAGAAACACTGGTCCACTCACTACGCCATGGATGATGCTTTGGGGTCTCATGGATGGCCGAGAAGACCTGTGAGGTAGAAGCCACCCGAGATGGGTACTCCTCCAGTGAGCAGCTTGAGGGGCCCAGGAGGGAGGAAGGCCAAGCTCGGCCGAATTGAGGAAGGGAAACGCCGGAGGCCGAGAGGGGAAGTCCGTCCATTCGCAAGGACCGGACTAAATTCTTCACCCTGGAGGAGCAAAGTGCTAAGGAGGCCCAAGGCCGAGGACCTCGCAGTGAGAGGGTAGCGCAGCAGAGGCTAAGAGGCCCGGCAAGCAGAGGGCTCGGACGGAGGCGGCCCGACCAGACCAGAGCCAAGCCGGAGAAGCCTGTGAAGGTGGCCAGGAGGCGAAGCCAGGCCGACCGCGATCACTACCATGTGATCGAACCGTGGAGGGAGGCTACTGCAGCGCGCCAATCAAGACCGAGCAGCAAGAGCAGCAAGAGGCAGGTAAACACTGAGGCCAGACCCGGAAATCGGGACCTGTGCAGGAGGTAGAAGGGAGGCGGAGCCGGAGGACAAAGAAGGACACCTTGGAGTTACAACCCAAGACGCTGGAGCAGCAAGGGGTTCTCAACAGAGAGTCCAAGACTTCGAGGAGATAGAGCGCCCAGCCTCAAGATGGAGCAGGAGGCGGCGGAGCAAGCGCCACTGCCCAGCCTGTGAAGCTCGCGACAAGGAGATGGAGGATCTCCTGACTCACCGGAGGTGGAGCAAGCAGGAGATGGAAGACCGCAAGGAGACCTTGAGTCAGCCCAAACTACCATTGAGAGGAATGGTAGTCTCAGACGGGTCGCGAACGAACGAAATAGAGCGGCTCCTGCTATGACGAGGCAGACGGCGGCGGAACAGGAGCAGGACGCCGCCGAGATGGAGAAGGGCTGGCGAAGCCCGCAGCAGAGGCGGCCCGACCGTCTGAGAGGGAGATGGCGAGATACCGTAATGGACGGAGAAGCGAGCACCGGAAGCATAAGAAGCCGGGTCCTTGAGGAAGGCGGAAGGGAACGCTATGGCCGGTAAGCCGCGCCGAGCGAAGCGACGGAGTTGGAGCAGTGGAGCAACAGCGCGGAGGTGACCGAGGCAGCCTCGCGTGAAGCAGCCCGCCCGCCTATCAAACCCGGGGGGAGGTGGTCCAACAAGTCGGGCAAAGACGCCTCCCCGAGCACCTATGGCGGCGGGGAGTACGGTGCTCCGCACACGTGGAAGAGGCAATCCAACAAGTGGATTCGGACTTTGCCTATTACCACGCCGAGCCCCGTGAGAGCCCCTCTCACCAGACTGGACTCGGAAGGCCGAGGGGAAGAAGGGCATGGGGACAAAGACGGGACTCTAGTGGCCCTGCTTGGAGACGACGGCTGGGGAGAAGAGCCTCAAGAGGAGCGAGACGACGCAACCCTGTGGTAAGTTCACCGCAACCCGCCGGAGAAGGAGGTGACCCCAAAGGGGCGCAGTATGAGGAGCCAACCCGACCCAAGACAAGGGTCTGTAGGGATGAGGACCCAGCAAGACCGAGGTATAAGGGGTCCGAGCTTGGGGACCGGACTAAATAAGTTCGGACCCCGAGGTCCGAACCCCAGACGAGGCCGACCAGACCTGACTCAGAAATAAGACTGACCGGAGTCGAGACCGGAGTCGAGACCGGACCTCGAGGTCCTGACTCGCAAGAAGGAGGAGCCCCTTCGACTTACGCTTAGGGGAGCAGATAGCCGTGGCCCCACCGTGAGGGGACCCACGGGAGGCTGGAGGATGACGACGTAACGGTACCGCCGACCGCAGAGCCCAACCCGGCTGTGATTCCGGAGAGGAGGGTCCGCCACCGGATCATCCGATTGGGCGCCAGAATCGTGACGGGAGATTGGACCACCAATCCCAAGGCGAACCCGGACCTTCCCACCCCACACCGCCGAAGGAGATAGGGGAATAGGATGGTAGGCGTCGATTAGTATACCGAAATGGCCATCACCGCATTAGGTGTAATAAAGACGCCGACTTGGGCGTAGTATAAGAGGGGTCCGCCTCAATAAATCATCTTTCTCTTGGTGTTGATGCTGCTCTGCACCTTGTGTCTTCTGCTAACGTGAGTCCCGAGTCACCGAAAGGTGCACACACCCGAGAGATTGATCGGTGGTCCCGTGACGGACCTAACGTGTTGTGGTGTGTGTGGGAGGTGACTGGGATCCGCCTGCTCAGCCGCGCCCAAAACGGACCGGAACGTGTGAGCCGAGGGACTCGGGAGGGCGGCAGAGCCCGGACGAGAGGCCGAACGACGGAGGAGGTCCGGACTGTAACCCGCCTTCCCTAAGACCGATAAGTGTAGTGAGTGGAGAGAGGAACGGACGAGGTGCGAGTGACGAACGTGAACGATACGGACGAACGGGTCCTTAAACGCTTGGCCACACCGGCCCGGCGTGAACGCGCAGTAGTTAGACGAATCGATGAATGTGTGCGCTGGACCGAACGGACGCAAAGTGAGATAACGCTCGAACGCGCAAACGGAGCTCCGCTATTCCCTTGGGAACGACTCTTCCTACAACGACACGGATTGTGCGCTACCCGGCCACCAAAAGTCGCGCACAGCAGCCAAAACCCGCCGTGTTTCTTCCACGGTCGCCGCTAGGGAGATACCTAGAAAGTCCGCTGTGGGAGCAGGCATCTCCCGGTCCGTCAAGGACCGCTTACCGCAGCCCGAGGAGTCCTGACTGGCTTGATCCGCTCGGTCCCGAGCCTCTACCTCTTGGCCCTCTTGGCGCTAGCTCCTTCTCCGCCTTCTCCGCTTGGGGCTCGGAGGTGGTGAAGGGTCCGGAGTTGGCCCTCTGCTCTCCTGGCCTGTGATGTGGACGGGCCTGTGGTGGGGCCGCCGTGCCCTCCCGCCTCGGGCAGGCCCTTTCCGCCTCCGCACGCCTCCTCGCCTCGCCACCCTTGGTAGCAAGGCACGGGCGCCACCGGGCGCCGCGTTGGTGGCGCCGCTTCCGCCTCTTGCTTCCTCGTTGAGTCCAGTAACGGGGCGCCGCAGTTGGCCGGCGTCGCCGCCGACTGGGCATCACGCCTCCTGGCCCCGTACGGGCCTCTTCCTCGCCGGTGCTCCAGTGGGGAACCAAGAGGAGAAGCGAATGTCTTCCACACTTCCCCGGTGGCGTAGGGTCCGCTTCTGACGATAGAGTCCGAAACCTCCTCATTGTCCTCCTCCGCCTTCTCCGCTTGCTCGATCGAGGGCCTCGCCTCCCTGCGTCGGCCCTTCTCTCTCCGCCTGGGCGGCGCCTCTTCTCCGCCTCCTCTTCCCTCCTTCAAGAGGTTCATGTGCCCCCACACATGGATGATGAACGGCGACAACGCCGACGGGGGTGGCTTCTCGCTTCTCAGCTTCCGGGCCTCTTGGTTGATTCGGTGAAGATTATCCCGCCCGCCTCCACCTTCCCTTCCGTAGGGTCGTGAAGGAACACCAGCAGATTATCCGTAAGGTGGTCCACCTTGGTGAGCATATTCCAAAGGGACGGCGATCTTCGCCATCGATCTGCCCTCCCCTGTGAGGTCCGACATCGCCCACCCGCTGAGGGTCGCTGTGTCTCACAAGAAGGCCGCCCGCCTCCACCTTCCCTTCACTGTGGCCCAACCACTCCCCTATTTCCTCCGGGCGGTTGAGACCGCCTGGACCTCCACGGCCCACCTCCCTGGGTTCCCCAGTCCTTGAACGGACCTCCTTGTTGGCCGCCAACATCTTCCCAAGGCATTCCTCAGATGCTACATGCCGAGAGGTCCATACTGAAATATCCAGTGTCATTCCTCCACCCGCCTCCTCCGCCTTCTAGCCAAGGACCAAGTCCGGTAGCGCCAGGACGATGTTGCGCCCACCAAGCGCCATGGCTCCCACACCTCCGCCGCTTTCTTGGGTCCCATCACCGCTCCTCTTGTTCACCGGTGGGGCTTGAGGCTCAACAATCTCGCTCGCCATCGCTACCGCCCAACCGCAAAGTCGAGCCACGTGAGGGGTGCATGAGCGCCGAAAGACAACGCCGTAGAGCCGGGTGTCTCGAGCGAGGGAGTGCGAACCGCGAGGTTGCTTGAAAGAATGACTCCGCCCCGTCCACTACGAGAGTAACCGCCATGTTGCGGGCGGCTCACGCCCGTGAATCAAGTAGAGGCTCATATGGCTTACTCCCACCTTACGCCGCTTACTCGCCTTACGCCGCTGCATTTAGCCTTACGCCACACTGCACTGAGCGTGAATACCGCTATAACGGCCACTAGCAACCCTATGGTCCTGGCCGCATGCCCGCCCACCTCTCGATTGGCCCACGTGGCTGCTGCCTAAAACACGCCCGACTCCTAAGTTACTTTACTTGGCGATTTATCCTCCGCCTCCTGAGTGTGGTCCGAATCTCACCTCAAGACTCGGAGTGTGGTCCGGACCCCCTCTTTCAGAGTGTAGTCCGTAGCTCCTCCGGAGTATGCTCCGGAGTCCTTCAGCCTACTCCGAAGTGCAGTCCGGAGTATTCCGGACTTATTTCTTCCTTTCCACCTTATTTCCTGCTCCACGCCTACGAAAAACAAAAAAAACCTGACCCATTTCCTACCTAAAGGGAGAGTCCGTGGTCCACACCATCCTTCACACATCGGAGCAAAATGGAGTGGCGGAGCGCAAACTTAGGAGTCTGGTGGAGGCAGCTAAATGCATGTTACATCATAGTGGCTTGGAAGCATGCTTTTGAGGTCGTTGTTACAAGAACCTATGTTTTGAATCGAGATCCAACCAAAGCTATTGTTGGAATGACCGGAGGAAGCGTGGTCCCAGCGTCGACATAAGCCATTCGAGGATCTTTAGTTCAGTGGTTTATGCTCACGTTCCGAAGCAAACCCGAACAAAATGGGATCCAAAAGGCGTGAAGTGCCTTATGCTTGGGTACTCTCGAGATTATGGCTCACAGGTTGTATGATCTTTCAAGGAAGAAGATCATTTTAAGCAGGGACGTTGTATTTAATGAGGTTGTGGAACCTAGCAAAGGAGTGGGAGCTCCAACCCCAGTGGTTATCATGAAGGATCCGACGGCGTATGTTGGCAACCCTGATGAGGATTCTGAGTATGATGACACTCTTGAGCAACTTGTTCCTTAGCCCAACGCACCTTCTCAACACTGCGACATAGAGGGGGGAGAAAGGGAAATTCCTGATGTCGCGATTGGAGAAGTAGACGAAGATCAAAGCATTGTCGTAATTGACGAAGAAGAGGAAGCTCAAAGTATTCGAGAGAGACAACCAATCTTGAGAAAACAAGGTCTGCTTAGGACTGGTGACGGCTCCAGGTCACTAGTTGGAAGGGTGTACACAGAGTCGAAAGGTATACAAAAACCATCCAAAACCATGTTTTCATGATTCCATCTAAAAAAAAAACCCCCTGAACCTAGGAGCAAATGATAGAGAGATCTGTTTTACCATATTTGTATGTCCTCATCTCATATTACTTTAGCTAACCAGCGGGGTACATTATATATAAACGCAGTTTTTGAAAATCAGGGCAACTTTGTATGGACAACAAAAATGCAAACGCGCAATGGAAAGTCCACATGTGTTGAGTCGGTGTCCACCGTCATGGTCACCCTCTACATTAGTGGGGAGGGTCGTGGTGGCACCGGACGCCTGCGCATAAACCTTGCATCTCGCCCACAAATGGCGCGGAGTGGAGGAAGATTTTGGATCGCCGCCTACCGCCATGTTCAGACACTGCAGAGCGACGGTCGCTAATCGCTTGAAGTGGCTTGCCACCGGAATATTTGCATGCGATGGAGACCCCACCTCGACACCGACCATCAAACGAGAATTCCACATGGGCGATGGAATTGGTTGACGTAGGCTGCTGGCAATGGACAACATGTTCCAAGCACGCCGAGTGATCCCGCTTGCTTCATTGCTTGGTCCTTAGGGCGGTTGAGGCGAGTGCGCATAAACCGTGATACTATTGCAACATGTTGACCTGCTTCTGGATTCCACTACTGGGGTTGGAGCAGTGTGAATGGTGTGGAGGGCAAAGGAGCACCTGACATGTCCAGGTGTTCTTAGTGGTGGTCAAGGATAAAATTGGAGAAAGTCATACTGTTACATGTGTGTACCGCATACACACTCTTCCCTAGCAGGAGGATTAGAACAGTTTGGTGATTGTATTGTTCTACTCTGTCTGTACGAGTGGACGCCGCATGCGCTTCTGTGAAATCGGTCCATTGTTTCTGTGAAATCCATACCTTGCCTGACTGTGCAGCAACAGACTCCCATGCTTCTGGCTTGCGTGCTCCACCAGCACCGTGTTGGTTGTCTAGGTCTCGCCTGTGGACCTGTCACCGATGTGTTTGTTGTGTTCATAGCCCGCATGCATGCACGTTAAAAAGTGCTACCACACCTACCGTCCGGCTTTAAGACCACACCGTTCCTCCTACCAGAATCCTCGAAACAAACACGCAGCCTATCCACTGTCTGCACGACACACCTCGATCTGTGGAGCAAAGTTTTCCAATCCTACATCCCCCACCATTTGGCTGTCAAGCCAACCCGCATGAGGGGGCTCTTCTGCATCCTTCACTTGCTGCTCCGCATCCCCAAGGACCATTGGGTTGTCGCCTGCAGCTGCTTCACCACATGCCATATGACCTTTGGTCTCAGGCTTCCTCGTTGGTCTCGCTCAACGACACATATGAACCCGGCACCACCATGTTGTTCACCATGGGCTCCTTATTGAACATCTTTCCGCCTCCATAGCTGGCTCCTCGCCTACCTCCTCCTCTTAACCACCGTCCATGGAATTGATTCAAGATCCATGAATTGAGCGCACTGGATCCACATCAACAGAAATGACATTACGGCATAACTAAACAGCTGCTATCATACCGATCCCGATCCTCGCACTCCCAAAGACCCAATCTCCTCATCAGATACATGAATCAACCTCTTCAAGAGTCTTAGGGGCCTCTGATAGGGGGAAACAACCCGATCATCTGCAGTGTTGTAACACAATTTTAGTTCCACTGCTCGCTCGGCAAACAAAGTTGTCACTCCACCGCCAAGTTGCGTCGGTTCTCTGAGTACAAACGGTTGAGGCACACAATCCTTATCCAAGCTCCCTACGGCGCAAGTGAAAAAGTCCCCTGCATCGTACAGCCTGTCCTCTGACAATGCTGTCACATTGGTTTTATGCCAGTAACATGTCGTCACAGCACCCCTGCACGCTTCCATCAGCACTTCTCTCACCATAGATGTGTCATCCGGAGAATGGAAGACCACAATACAAAATACTTGGGATGTGGTGATGCCTTTGAACTGCATGATGACCCCTTCAAACTCTGCCTTGGTAAATCTTGTGTCATACTCTCGTGATTGGGGATCTAGATCCAAGCCTCTAGGGAGGTCTAACAACAGCAAAGCATACGGTCGAGGCTCTACAAACCGGGCCATGTTCACTATGTTGCCACACAGTATCCCGACCTTGCTAGGTTTTTCTGGCTTGGAGTCGTTCACGATGGTCATCGACTTATCCTCGATGTGGTCGATTTCAAGGCACGCGACTCCTCCATCTGCTTCCAAGCTCTGGCCTTGAATATGTGCTCCTTGAAGTTCTCAGGTAGGGCACCCCACTCAAGGCAAGTGTTGGCACACTACAGACATGGAAGACACAACCCACCAGTCAAATGCAACCGGACGTTCTACTGTTCGAATGTACGGTGTTAAGGCCCTCTCCGGACCTGATCAGGACCCTCAGGTCCTGAGTACCCTGGTCCGGTCCTTCCACCTCCTTGGCCCGTTGGGCCGCTAACTCCTTCTCCTCCTGTCTTCGTTTGGGGCTCGGAGGTGGTGAGGGGTCCCGAGTCGGCTCGCTTGCCTTCCCTGCCGGAGGCAGATCGGCCCGTGTGTGGTTCGCTAGTGGCCCCTGCGCCTTGGGCGGCATCCGCTCCGCCCTTCTTACGGCTTCCTCCGCCTCCCGCCACTGTAGGTAGGCAGAGGGAACCGTGCGCCTTGGCGCTTTGGTGGGAGCCATCTTAGGCTCTTGATGACTCTCCCGTCCGGGCGAGGCTCACTGGGGCCGTGGTGGGTTCTTGGTGTGGGCGCCTGCAATCGCCAGTTCTCTCCCTGTGGGTGCTCCGTCCAAGCACGGGGAGCTCATGCCGGAACCAAAAGAAGGGAGGCAGGAATATCTTCCATACCTCCTGGGCGGCGAGGGGGTCCGTTCAATGGTATGGAATCCGGAATCCCTTCCCAATCGTCATCCTCCCGGGCCTGCTTTGGCCTTAGGAGGTCGGACCTCCGCCCGGGCGCCTTCCCTCCTTCATGCTCCGCCTGCAAGGCCGCCACTTCCTCGGAAGGCTCCTCCTCCTCCTCCTTGAGGTTGAGGTGTCCCCATACATGGATGAGGAAGGGCGATAGTGGCGAGGTGGCTTCTCGCCCGTAGCTTCGCCTCTGGTTGATCCGGCGAAGATGATCTGCCTCACCGGCCCTCTTCCCGTCAGAGGCGTGAAGGAACACAAAAGGTTGTTACTAAGGTGATCCACCTTGGTGAGCATGTTCCAGGACAATGACCTTGGCCATCGCCTCACTCACCGTCCAAAGCAGTCGACATCAACCATTGCTGACCCACCGCTGGCCCCTGCCTCAACATTGCCGCCCGCCGCCTTTACCTTTCCCTCACCTTGAGGGGCCCGGACTACGCAATTTTTCCAGGGCGGTTGTAAACCGCCTTAGACCTCCACACCTCCGGGTCCTCCTCGGGCTCTTGGAGCAAACCTCCTTGTTGGCGACTGCCAACATCTTCCGAGCGTTTCCTCGACGAGAGTGACGCCGTCAAACGCGCATCGCGGCTGAAGATGTCCAGGTGCCATTGCTCCACTAGCTCCTCCGCTTCCTCCAGCCCGGGTATTGCTTGGTGATGATGTTGCGCTCCACCAAGCGCCAGGGCTCCCACACTTCCGCCGCCTTCTTGGGTCCCATTGCCGCGCTCTTTCCGCTCCGCTGTTGGAAGTTGTGGCTCAACACTCTTCTGCCCTCTTGTCGCTGCGTTGGTCGCTCCAACCACGAGGGTGAGCCGCGTGCGAGAGTGCAAGGCGCTCAAAAGACAACGCCAGAGTTGGGTGTCCGAGCGCAGAGATCGCGAAAACCGCCGCGAGGTCACTGGGAAGAATGACCTTCGCTCCGGCCCGCGACGTGAGGAGGCCAGGAGGGCGTCTTCGCTGCCAGAATCGCCGAGGCCCGCATGGCTTACTTCCCAGCCTTACGCGCCACATACTCGCCCACGCCGCGGCCTCTAGCCACTGCACCTTGGGAGCGTGAATACACCCATAACGGCCACCGCAACCCTACGGTCCCGGGTCCGGCTGCATGCCCGCTCACCTCTGCACTGCCCACGTGGCCTCGTCTGCCTAAAATACGCTCCGACTCCTAAGTTACTTTACTTGGCGTACTTATCCCGTCCTGCTCCGGAGTGTAGTTCGGACTTACCACGGTGCGCTCCGGAGTGCAGTCTATATCCACTCCGGAGTGTCGTCCGTAGCTCTTCCGGAGTGCGGTCCGGGGCCCCTTCGGAGTGCGATCCGGAGCCCCTCTGCCTACTCCGAAGTGCAGTTCGGAGTATCCCGACCTTATGTCTCCCTTTCCGCCTTATTTTCTACTCCGCGCCTACGAAAAAAACAAAACCTAGCTCATTTCCTACCCAAGGGAGAGTCCGGTGGCCCATGATCGTAAGGTTGATGCCTCAGAGGTTTCAAGAAAACCAATGCCGATTGGAATATCTATGTGAAGAGAGTGGGAGAATCCATAATTATCATTGCTATGTGGACGATTTGATTATTGCTAGCAATGACATGGAAGACACAACCCACCACCAAATGCAACCGGACGTTCTCTTGTCAATGTACGGTGTTAAGGCCCTCTCGGGACTGATCGGGACCCTCGTGTCCGAGTACTGTCCGTCCTTCCACCTCCTTGGCCTTGGGGCCCAACTCCTTCTCCTCCGCTTCGCTTTGGGGCTCGGAGGTGGTGAGGGGTCCCGAGTCGGCTCGCTTGCCTTCCCTGCCGGAGGCAGATCGGCCCGTGTGTGGTTCGCTAGTGGCCCCTGCGCCTTGGGCGGCATCCGCTCCGCCCTTCTTACGGCTTCCTCCGCCTCCCGCCACTGTAGGTAGGCAGAGGGAACCGTGCGCCTTGGCGCTTTGGTGGGAGCCATCTTAGGCTCTTGATGACTCTCCCGTCCGGGCGAGGCTCACTGGGGCCGTGGTGGGTTCTTGGTGTGGGCGCCTGCAATCGCCAGTTCTCTCCCTGTGGGTGCTCCGTCCAAGCACGGGGAGCTCATGCCGGAACCAAAAGAAGGGAGGCAGGAATATCTTCCATACCTCCTGGGCGGCGAGGGGGTCCGTTCAATGGTATGGAATCCGGAATCCCTTCCCAATCGTCATCCTCCCGGGCCTGCTTTGGCCTTAGGAGGTCGGACCTCCGCCCGGGCGCCTTCCCTCCTTCATGCTCCGCCTGCAAGGCCGCCACTTCCTCGGAAGGCTCCTCCTCCTCCCTCCTTGAGGTTGAGGTGTCCCCATACATGGATGAGGAAGGGCGATAGTGGCGAGGTGGCTTCTCGCCCGTAGCTTCGCCTCTGGTTGATCCGGCGAAGATGATCGCCCCGGCCCTCTTCCCTAGCAGAGCGTGAAGGAACACAAAAGGTTGTTACCAGGTGATCCACCTTGGTGAGCATGTTCGGTGGACAATGACCTTGGCCACGCCTCACTCCCTCCAGTCGACATCAACCAGCTGGACATCAAGCAGCCCCTCGGGTTCTCAACATTGCCGCCCGCCGCCTCTACCTTTCCCCTCACCTTGAGGGGCTCCGGGACTACGCCCCCAATTTCTTCCACTGGGCGGTTGTAAACCGCCCTCAGGACCTCCACGGTCCACCTCCTGGGGTCCTCCCTCAGGCTCTTGGAGCGAACCTCCTTGTTGGCGACCGCCAACATCTTCCGAGCGTACTCTCGGACGAGAGTGACAAATTCCGTCCAGACCGCGCTGAAGATGTCCAGGTGCCATTGCTCCACTAGCTCCTCCGCTTCCTCCAGCCCGGGTATTGCTTGGTGATGATGTTGCGCTCCACGCGCTGTGGCTCCACACTTCCGCCTTCTTGGGTCCCATTGTCAGGCTCTTTCATTGTTCACAGTTGTGGCTCAACACTCTTCTGCCCTCTTGTCGCTGCGTTGGTCGCTCCAACCACGAGGGTGAGCCGCGTGCGAGAGTGCCTGGGCGCTCGAAAAGACAACGCCAGAGAGCTGGGTGTCTGAGCGCAAGAGACTGCGAAAACCGTCGCGAGGTCACTGGGAAGAATGACCTTCGCTCCGGCCCGCGACGTCGAGAGTAGCCGCTGGGCGGAGGGGCGTCTCTTCGCTGCCCGTAACTGTCAGAGGCCCGCATGGCTTACTCTAGCCTTACGCGCCACATACTCCGCTTACGCCACAGTCAGCCTTGCATACATTGCATCTGGAGCGTGAATACCGATAACGCCACTGGCAACCCTACGGTCCTGGTCCGCTGCATGCCCGTTCACCTCTCTGTACCGTCCACGTGGCCTCGTCTGCCTAAAATACGCTCCGACTCCTAAGTTACTTTACTTGGCGATTATCATCCGCCTCCGGAGTGTAGTTCGGACTTACCACGGTGCGCTCCGGAGTGCAGTCTATATCCACTCCGGAGTGTCGTCCGTAGCTCTTCCGGAGTGCGGTCCGGGGCCCCTTCGAGTGCGATCCGAGCCTCTCGCCTACTCAAGTGCGTCGGAGTATCCCGACCTTATGTCTCCCTTTCCGCCTTATTTTCTACTCCGCGCCTACGAAAAAAAACAAAACCTAGCTCATTTCCTACCCAAGGGGAGAGTCCGTGGCCCACAGTATCGTAAGGTTGATGTATTTTTCCAGTCTAGAGGTTTCAAGAAAACCAATGCTGATTGGAATATCTATGTGAAGAGAGTGGGAGAATCCATAATTATCATTGCTGTCTATGTGGACGAAAAGATTATCGCTAGCAATGACATGGAACTCTTAGACTTAGTAAAGCAAAGCCTTAATGCAAGCTTTGACATGAGAGATTTGGGTGAGCTCCACTATTCCCTAGGAATAAAGGTGGAAAGGAATAGGGCTAACAAATGCATCTCTTTGAGCCAACAAAACATATGTGGAGACCATATTGAGCCGCTTATGCAAGATTGCAAACCCATGAAGACGCCAATGATCTTCAATGAGAAGCTATCGCAGGAGATGAGCCCTACAACCGAAAAGGAGAAAGAGAAGATAGATAAGACTCTCTATCAACGTGCCGCTATCGCCTTACATATTTGGCAACAGGGACAAGGCCCGACATTGCAGAGGCAGTGGGAGTTGTGAGTCGATTCTTGGCCAACTCTCGACAACAGCATTATCAAGCAATCAAGAGGATATCCAGATACTTGCGCGGCACAAAACATTGGAAGTTGAAATACCAAAAGGATCGACATGAAGACGCCCAGGTGGTTGGATTTTGTGATTCAGATTGGGCTGGAGGTGTCGATGGCCGCAAGTCTACCACAGGATATGTGTTTATGCTATTTGGGGGAGCCATTTCATGGAGTAGTAGGCGCACCATCGTGGCTTTGTCCTCTGTATGGAGTACATGGCAATATCTCGCAACAATGGAAGCAATATGGCTACGACGATTGCTCAAGAAATGGGATTTAAGGTATGGGTGCAACAACCATCTTCAACTACAATCAGGGTTGCATTTACTTAGCAAAGAATGCTACTTTTCACGCGAGGACGAAACACATTGAAGTAAAGCATCACTTCATCATGGAGAATCCAAGGAGATAGAGCTAGCGTATTGTCCCACTGTGGACATGCCTGCAGATGTTTTGACCAAAGGGTTGACTTTAGAGAAGCACGTTAAGTTTAGCAAGATGTTAAGCTTAAAAGAGTAGCACGGATGTGTTGAGTGGGAGTGTCAGAAATCTATAGGATTGGTGCAACACATCACATATTAGAGTTATGAGTATAAGTTCTAGAAGTACCGTACACAGTGGTGGCGATGGCTCCTTGAGAATGGCCTCCCACGACCCACCGCTGCACTCCTGTGCTCACAAAGCAATATTGTCACCCGGTTCAGATAGAGCTGTTCGGCCGAGATCGAGCAAGGCAAGCTGCACGAGTTGGTGTCGAAGCACATACCGGAGAACGCAGAGCTGTCGATGATTCCATTCACGTCATCAACGATGTCAGAGCGCACAAAATCCACCGTGCTGCTGTGCTGGGCTGGGATGTCGAAGACCACCACCAAGTAGCCTCGAGGAGGGCGGGATGGCGCCCACGTCGGTGACGGCGAAGAGTAAGCCCCACGTCTCGTTGCCGTAGATCATGTCCTCCGGGGTGGACTGCAGCGCGGCCAGGGCCGGCGCGTTCCCCGACCACTTCAAGTCATAGCCGTTGTTTCTCCCACCATCGCCGCTGCCATTGCCGTTTCCGTTTCCGTTTCCGTTTCCGTTTCCGTTCCCGTTCCCGTTCCCGTTTCTGCCCCGTTCCCGTTTCCGTTGCCATTGCTGCCTGCTGCCGCTCGCAGGTCGAGGAGCAAGCAGAGCATCGACTCGAACAAGCCGGGGATGAGCTTGCCGGCCATTGTGCGGCTCGGGAGGCGGATTCCTTCCCAGCATCTTGGAGCTCGCGGATTTGTACCGCTGCTACCCTCCTCTTGGCCCTGCAGGTTGCCATGCCGACCGCGCAACTTGGAACGCCGCTCGCACGTTGCCTTCGCCCACGTGCTCCATTTCTACAGCCGGGGCAGGTCATAACGAAAACTAGCCCTTTGTGAGATAGGCTCTAAAGATACATACTTACACCTGTGTGCTTGGCTAGACTGGCACCAACTTGCTGTGTATCTCGGAGACTTTGTGTAGCAATTTCTACTTCTAGACAGTCACGAGTACCTCCTACATATGTAACCTAGTATGTCTTCCAGGCTGCAACTGAATTTGCCGATAGCATCAACAAACAAGGATGGCCGAGCCGGTTAGCTTGTGGGAGGACGAACGAGAGAGAGACATGTATGAAAACTTGGCTGACCTGTTTGCCATCATCACCACCACCGAAAAGTTAGAATTGGCGTATGTGAGGGATCTCATCAGCGACCAGGAATACGAGCCAGAATGCAACAAGCTCATATCTCAATTCCGAGCTCTAAATGCCACCCTCAGCAACACCGTCCCCGACGTCCAAAATTTCATGAAAAAGTGAAAGCCCAATCCGTTATCGTGTTGGTGATGCTCTGTTCGCGAATTAGGGTAATGGGATATCCTCGTCCAGGGTCCAGTGCGTTTCTGACAAGTTGAATTGGCTGTGAGACCTGCAGGTATGAGATGCGGTGCCCTGCCGCAGTGAATCGCCTTCTCGTGTCTGGACTTCCTGCCACTGTTGAGCACAAGGGAGCAACATCGGATGGCTCGTCTACGGCCGTGGCTGTCGCTCAGTGCGTGGAGCAATTCATCACAGCCATGGATGCGGTGAAGCTGAACATGGTTGCTGCGGACCAAGTCCAGCCTATACTGATGGATCTACTAACAGCGCTCAATCGAGTCCATCATTTATCCCCGGACTTCCAAGGAGGGAAGGGATTGGATTTGCAGTCTGAACAAGATGCAGGCCTCAGATGAGTTGAGTGAGCGACAATCCCGGGAGCTAGCCTTTGACCTAGAATCATCCTACATTGCCTTCATGGGATCCTTGCCCAGAAGGTAGTGGTTTGTGTAACGGATTAATAATAATAACGGATAACAGTACATAATCCTGAATCCTCCGACGACAGCGCTATGTTACAACCGATGGGAAGCCTCTCTAGTAGTGCATAGGGTGTTTGAAATGTGTTAGCAGGGGAGTCAATAATCTACATGTGGCTTAGAAGGAGAGGCATGATGGCGTTCAGCGCAGAGGGTTACCCGTTGTTGTGCGACCTTGTCCGCCTCCTGGAACCAGATGGTGCTTGAGACCTCGCTACAAAAGTTGGGGAACCCCTTGGCTGGCCAGCTTCCAGGGTATCCATGTCCCCCAGTGATGGCAGGTTCTCCTGCCCTCTGGCCGAGGGAGTGTGTGCAAGTTCATCCTGCCTAGTAACAGGAGTGGCAAGCTTCATTCTGGGAATGGACATGGACTTCAAGGGGGTGGAAGATTTGCCGTTCACCTCCTTGAGCACGGCCGCCGCCGTGGCCGCAGCAGCCACGTCTGCTACGGCCCCCACGAGATGAGACGCCGGAGTCGGAGGCCTGCTTGCTGAGGGAATGCCAGGAGCCCGGATGCACGGGCTCGGAGTCACAGGCGGGCGTCCCATGCGCGGATTAGGTGTCCTGTCCAGGAGCCCTGAAGGTTCCGGCCGTGTTGATGGATACTCTGGCCTTGAGTACCCAGACGTTTGGTCCAACCAAGTGACGCGAGGGGATGGAGCTGCAGGACCTGCACTGGCCGCCCTTTTCTTCGCTGTGGAGCTGCGCAATACCCTTGAACACTCGCCATGGACATTTCGGTTGGATGCACCACCGTTTTCCTTCTCCCTGTCCCTGATTCCGACCCGGCTTGGAGTTGTCTCTCCTCCGCGAGGTCTCCTGACGCTCGCAGGGCTCAGTGCGGCCGCTTCACCTGGAGGTGCTCTTTCCTCGACGCGTCCAGGCTCAGTCACACGCGCCATTTGTGTGCCAGATGGCGTTGCGTGCCCTGGCGCGGCTGCTGTTCTGGAAATCTCTGCAGCAGCCACTGCTACTCTTCCACGAGCTTTCGCTGCTTCATACTTCTGGATGTCGTACATGATCTCTTTCTGAAGCTGCTTGTCTGCAACCAAGATTTCTTCGATCTCGTTCTTGTAGTCTTTGAGCAGCACCCGGAGGCACTCCATCAGCATTCCTACCAGAGGGCTGTTCCTGCTTTCCAGCATCCTGCGCCAAGTATGACGTCAGACAGTGAGCGAGCGGTACTTGAAAGCGTGGCAAGCAGAACCGCAAGGCAGGAAAGTGTGCTGACCTTTTGAGCTCGATAAAGATGGGGATGGCATTCTGCACAAGGTTCTTCTTCATGAGCTGAGTCACTACGCGCCCCTTCACCGCAGCCACAGCAGCTGCATGGCCATTTTCTTCCTCCACATCCAGGCCGTCGTTTGCTGCAGCATTACCCTTGTTTGTGATATGCATCTCCTTCGACGCCAGTACTTTCAAGGCATCCTAGGAGCATTCCATGGAAACGAGATAAAACCGTCTTGTCAGCCAGGAAATCGTTACATTTCCCAGACTCACAACACTTCCCCGACTCCTACCGATTCAGCATATATGTAACACGAAGTACCTCAAGCACGCATTGAGCAGAAGGATCGTTAATGTCGAGTAGACCATCGACTGCTGCGGCTAGAATTTCGGCGTATAGCTTCGCTGAAGTGGCCAGGAGATGCTCGGGACCCATCTGCTGTAGTAGGGAATTGTAGATATGCATCCTCTTCGTGACCATCGGATCGCCATTCCCTCTGCACAAAGTCACAAAGGATCGAGTCTTCACACGATTGCTCTGACTATCAAGCTATGATTATCACTCATAACATCACAGCATTAGGGGAGCGGGTTAAGGATCTTCTCACACCTTAGGGAGAAAAGCCTGCGCTCACTTTCTGAGCTTCGCAGTGCACTGCTGTATCCTGAGTGGCCTTGACAGTCATTCAGAACGAAGATGGTCTCGACAAAGCTGTTGTAGGCAAGAAGAGGGGCTTTTACTGTGTTTCGGACCGCAAAACCAAAAGACAGATGTTAGAATTTGACTTTCAGAGATTGAGAGACGGAGATATGCAAAGCTCGAAGGTGCAGGCGGGTTTGTTTGAAGATTTGTCTCACCTTTAAGAATGGTCCCAATCAGAAAGTTTGCAAGCTGGCATATTCTGGTAGAATCATCAACCAAGGCCAGAAGAAAACGATGAAAGATCATCCCTCGCCATTTCACGTAATCTCTCTGCAAATCCAGAGGGTCCAACCTTACCATGCTGAGCTGAAAATATCATAAAAGCATTGACGACATGACTCTTACTGCTTTCCGGGGGACAGACCAGCTCTCTGCTAGACATTGTGTTGTCAAAGCTTGCATACCTGCAGCAGTCTTGCCAGAAGCACAAATGTCTGTCTCCGAACCAGCTCACAAGGATCCTGCAAGGATTTTGTCAACTTGTGAATGTATCTGGCAAAATGAACCACAAGATACACCAATCAGGCCAAAGATCATCAGCATACATACTTCAAGGATTTGAAAAGCTAGTCGGCATGCACAAAGCTGACTTACCCGTCAACCAAAGCAGTATAGCGGACACAAAAGTCCGTCATAGCAATCATTATATTGTTACGAATCGCAGCTGACTTGCTACGGTCGAGCTCCTGTTAATGTGGCACCTGTCAGTCAGTCTCGTGCTCTGAACCTCTTCACATGTACCACCAAACTCACAAGCCCAAGAATAAATGTCAGAAACATATCGTAAAGCTCCAAACTTACCTGAATGAACAGGGGAATACAACGCTTGGCGAGATTGTTGTCAGCAAGACATAGCTTCCCAAGGGTGATCCACACCTGAACGGTGACTTCAGGAGCTACTCCCATCACAAAGGAGCTCCCATCCTCGTCCACTTGTTGTGGGCCTAAAACTGGTGTTACCTTTTGAGGGGCAACCAAGGCCTGTAATAGGGTTACAATGTGTCCTGGCTTTTCTGATGGGCATACCAGAACTGCAGCTCCGATGGTGAATACGACTGTCACAAGCTGAGATGTAGGTACTGGCAAGCAGTCCTCAGTGGGTGAAACAAGGTGCTTCTCATTTCTTGTACTTTTGGCAGATCCTTTAGGCAAGCTCGGAACCCGAGACTTTGTTTTCCTGTTACTCCTGGGTTTTGGTGTGGTAAACGTGTCCACATGGTCCAGGTTCTCTTCATCTTGCAAGCTCGACTTGGAAATGTAAGCCTGCAGAATGTCCCCAGCTTTTCTCAAGATTGTCTTCACCCACACAGAAACAAGCTCATCACCCTGCTCCTGAATGTCAGCTTTTCGTCTGCAGAGAGTAGCTAGTGCCTTGACATGTGCTGCAACCTGGACAGGAGGGGGTTATCTTAGCAGCGTTTGGCACCAAATTCTTCGAGTCTTGTGCAAATTCTGCAAATACGTCACAGAGATTAAAAGAATGAAACGAGATCATACCTCTGCAGGATGCATGTTGAAGGCCTCCAGATGTGAAAGCAACTCTGAGGCTAGATCATAGACAGCTTCTGATGGAAGTTCCAAAGCTATGTTTGATATAGTCTGCAGAAGATGCACCCTGTCAGCAGCCCAAGCTGCAGACACAAAATTGTTCCCGTTCTGTTCTTCACCCAGCCCAGGGGTTTGTGGCTTAGAGCATGAGTACGGTGTGCTCATGGCCTCCTGAACTCCAGGAATTCTTTTCGACCTGTCTTGCTTTTCCAGCAGCTGCCAATGGGTCCGCAGAAAGTCCCAACCCACAGCTTTTGGGACAAAGGCAGACACTTCAGCCAAGAGCATCCAGGCTCCTTCAGGTGCTGCATCATACCTCCTCCTCCTGGAGGGTTTTGAACAAGAGGCATTAATAATGTTCTGTAAGGCTAACGCTACACCAGGTCTTACACGGTTCCTCTTGCCTAGACCGGTGCAGATTTGCTTCACACAGGAAGCTACAGCCCCTCCATCCGCCATCCCTTTCAGAGTATCGAGAATCCCAGGAGGCAATATTTCTTGAAAGTCTTGATGCTGCTCATCAATGCTAGGTCCTTGACCCTTCCTCTTACCCCTTGTCCGTTGCAGACGAACATTCAGACTTGCGAGCTTAATGGCCGAAATTGTAGCAATTCTATCAAGGACGATCTCCTGAAACATATCCAGGCATTCATCCTGTATGGACGTTTCGTTATCCAGTGCCAAAGGCAAAGCAGATTGCAGCCATTCCAGGATCACCTTTTGATCTCCCGGAAATTTCCTCAACACCTGCGCATGTTCCATAGGTGGAGAGTCAATTCATAATAGAGCTGACCTGAAGGTGAGCACAATCCTGAAAGGTGAACGCCATAAGTAGTTACCTCTGTAAGGGCAGAAAGAGCGGCCTTCCTGATAGTGACCAGGGGATCAGCACAGGCCGCTCCCATGGCTTGCAGAGTAGCCTCATCGGGAGGCTTTCCAGACAGAGCAGCGGTCTTTTTCATCAGAAAAAGAGCTGCTTTCCGAACACCTGCCTTCTCATCAAGGGATCTTCTTCGAAGAAGAGATCCCAAGTCCCCATGTCCTGCCCCTGGAGTCAAAGGGGTTGCTGAGGGGCCACATTCGTCCACATCAGGTGTGTGGTCAAGGAGCATAGGCGTTTCACAGTTGTCCACAGCATCATCTGTCCGTGCAGGGCACCCAGTATGTGCTGCCGGTGAATTGACAAAACCCAGCAAAGTCTGCAGGTGTCCTCGACATCTGATTTTCCCGGACAGAAGCTCAACCACCTGGCCCAGATTTCCCAAAGCCCTGGCACGGATAGTGGGGACTTTGTCAGAGCATCGATGCAGTATAGCCTCTACGCAAAAGACTCCCCAAGAGTGATTCACTGTTGAGCCTACGGCTTCACCATCTTCACCTTTGTCGGGAGATGCCAAATGCTTGCTTTCTGCCTTGTCTTCAGCGCCCTGAGAAGTCGAGCCTGTTCTGGGGCTAGTGACATATGCTTCTACATCTCTCTCAAAAGGATCGGGCAGCTTTTCGAACAGGGCAACCGCAACATCTACAGCAAGAAGCCGGTGACGAGGCTTTCCCCTTGAAAGCTTTGCTACAAACTTTCCTAAACGCCCCCATTCCGAGGGCCCCAAGCTCTTCACAATCATCACCACAGCCTCCACGGCCAGGCTACGTGCTTCGACTTTCTCTGGGGCTTTAAGACAGAGATATCTTGTAACAGCCACAACTGCTTCTCGAACATCTCTGTTGGACGCAAGCTCAGCAGACACGAACTCAAGAGCTGCTGCTCGAATTTTCCCTTTCTGATACGCGGTTCCTGCTGCTTGAGTACAAAGTATGCTAGGCGTGAGAGCTCGCAGGACCATAACCGCTGTATCCATCACATCTCCATGAGAAGCATCCAGGAGGCCTCGTAGAACACTGAAAGACATGATCAAAACAGACGTGGAGCCTGCCTTAGCCATCCTTCGAACCTTGCCTCCTCCCCGAGATGCACCACTCTCCTCATCTTCTTCCAAGTCGGCTACAAGGAGTGGCAAATCGACGACAAGCTCCACCACAATCTTCAACGTGTCCGGATGCTCCTTCAAATGCAAACTGTGCAACACGTTCTGCAAAGCCCCCAGAAATAGTACAAGATCCTGCACACTGGCAACCTCCTTTCTGCCTTGAGACTGCTCCTGCTCATCTCCCTGCGACGCCTGCTCCTGACTGGGCGAAGCCTCGTCCACCTCCGTTTCGCAACCTGCACTATCCCTGGAAGACTCCAGCCCACGGCCTCGCTTCCCTTTCTTCCCCTTCCCCTTCACCTTCACCTTCCCCTGCGGCGCCTTGCTCTCCTGCACGGCTCTACTGGGATTGCAGCAGCTGCGGACGCACTGGGTCATAACATGGAATGCCAGCGGATTAAACAGGCTGTAGAGAGGACAATCTTTTACGAGCATCAGACCAAGGTAAACAGCTGCAGCCTTGAGCCCACCGGTGCCACTCTCCTCCATACTCCGCGACAGCCCTCCCACAAAGGCTGCCAACGACACTCGCCTCTCAGCAAGCTCGTTCCAAAACCCAGAATCCAAATTAGACCTCTCCCCCCCAGAGTGCGCCTCGGCAAACAGCTTGTGCAATTCCGACAGCAGGCCTTCGGGAAGCGACCCTCCAGAAGCACTACTGCACGAACCCCCATCCCCGCTAGAGAGGCTCTCGCACTCTCTGGCCCCAGCTTCTATCAAGGAGCAGACATGCGCTGCCAACCCATCGTCCTCCATACCCATGTGAACTGCCTTACAACGACTCAAGACTGCACCCAGAAATTCTCCTGCAACAGCTTCCGTCTGCTGCCACTCTGCATTTCTGTCTCACATCCAGGACCATTCTCACAGAAACCCAAATCCAGGAGTATAATCCAGCTTTCCGAAGGCTCGAACTTGGCCCCTGGAGCTTTGGCCTACGGAGCGTGCAAGCAAGAGGCTGAGAAATTCAAAATACCGGAACGCGGGAGTTGAAAAGAAAGGTAAATGGAAGCAAAAACATGATAAACTTAATCGGCTAACGTTGTTGTTAGCTTGTTAGCTTCGGTCTAGTTTAGGGTTGCAAAGTTCGCCATCACACTGCCCTTCACTTCCCCCCGGGATTGTTGCTTGCATTTAATATGCAGGCACTCGATTCGAGAATGCTCGCCAGGATTCCACAGAACTATCCGTTCCAGTTGTGATTTGAAGGCGGAGAAGGCCGTAGCGCCTCACAACACCGGTCTCTGGGCTATTGGCAACGATATCCGATTGTCTGCTGAGCTTTGGTACCCGCGCCGCTCGGTGGGACAATCTGTAACTGCTTGCCGATCATTTCATCGGCGAGGGCTACCAGATTCTGACGCCGCCTTAGCGGCGGAGAGGAGGTGCAAGACTGGCTGATGATCGCCGCCATCAGAGGCGGGTTTGTGATCAAGTTCAGGAACTCGGGCTTTGGAATCCGGCGGTCTGCGTTTCAGGTCTCATTTGATTTGCCCCGGTGGTTGAATGTTGCTGGCATCCGCTGTGTTTGTTGCGTTACAATGTGCAACGATAGCTCCTGTCCAAGAGTGGATGTAACGTATTTGTATGGAGATTGTGAGGTTTGGCTTTGATCTGGCTTTGCATGTGTGAGGGAAGAGAATTCCAGTAATAAGTGCTGGGCTGACATGGAGAGTGCTACCCTGCTTGCAGTGCCGTGCCGGTGGTGGTCTGGACAGGTTATTCATATCTGTGGAGGTCAAGCTTGGACTCGAGAGGGGAGCTCATGACGTCCAACGGGGACTATGTCCACTCGCCTCCCCGCAACCCGAGTCTGCAAGGGGGCATTGATTTTGGGAATGGCGATGGAGTTGATTACATAGGAGAAGATCATACACCGTCAGCAAGTGCAGATGATGTTGGGATAGCCAACTCCGGTAATGATGATGGATTTAACTTCAAATCTAGTTCATCTGAGGCAGTTCCATTCTCAGGCAGTCGAGGATCTCAGTCTCAGAACTCTGGAAATGAGGAGCGGCTTGCCAATCTGATTGAGCTTAATAATACCTTGGTGCAGAAAGTGTCTGCACTTAGGGCTGACAAGGAAACTCTTAATGAGAATTTGAAATCCTTGGAAGAGCAATTGAGAATAGGGAGAGCCAACCAGGCAGTAAAGGCGCAAGATGCTCTGCGGACTTTAGAATCTGTGAAGAAGGACCTGTTGGATGAGAAAGCTAGGGTGGATTTTGAACTGCAATCGTCTGTTGACGAGAGGCAGAAGCTTGAGACGCAAGCTACAGAGGCCAGACAGTTTATCGAGGGTCTTCAAAAGGATCTTGCTGCATTGCTGACTGAGAAAATATTTCTGGAGGAAACGAATAGGGTCTTCGAAAGCAAGACTAAGGATGCGTTAGAAGCTTTTGAGGGCCTTCGTGGTCAGTACAAGGTCGTGTTAGAGGAGAGGAATCAGCTGGAACATAGTAAGATAGAGTTGGACATGGAGCGTCGGGCTTTGGAGACGGAGGTGTCACAGGTCACCAACAACCTTGACCAGATGAGAAGAGTGCACAATGAGCTGATTCAGGAGCAGCGAGACTTGGAGAGAGAAAGGAGGGATGCTGAAGAGAAGTTCGCCACCTACCTTGCTGAAGTGGATGAACTCAGAGGTGTTATAGACGATTTGGAAGCAAAAAACGAGGCATTCTCCGTACGCTACAAGGACCTCCTAAGGGAAAAGATTGCTTCTGAAGAGGCACAAGAAGCACTAGCAGCTGAGAATGCTTCACTTTCAGAGCAGATCCTTGCTTTGTCTAAGGAGAAGACTCAACTTGAGCAGGCTTTGCAGGAGTCGGAGCAGCAGTTGGCTACAATGGCCACCAGGCTTGGAGAAACTGAGCAGGCCTTTGCCGATGCCACGGCTATAGTGACTGAGCTCAAGGAAGAGGTGGATACTCTACACCACCTGCACATGGAGCTCTCAAGGGAGCATGGGAATCTGCAGATCCAGCAGGGTCATGCGGAGGCTGAGGCAAAAAGGATGATTGCCTTAAAAGTGGAGCTGGAGGACCAGCTGACAGCAATGTCAGATAACCTCAAGGCTGCAGAGGAAGCCCTTGATGAAGCCAATAGGTCCTGTGATACACTGCAATATGACCTCGGGAGGGAGAAACAAGAGAAGCAGAGGGTGGAAGGCATGCTAGCAGAAACGTCAGTGCAGCTGCAGCAAGTGAGCAAAGATAATGACGAGGTGCAAGCTAGAGTGCACTATCTGGAAGAAAGAGTTGGAGACTTAGAGGAGGAGCTCTCTGCGGCCGTCACAGAGGCTGATAAGGCTACCCGAAGAATAGAAAGGGAAGCAGAAAGCAGCGAGGCATTGAGGAGAGAAATTGGCACTCTGCATGGGGTGAAGGAGGCCCTGGAGGACGAGCTCATGACAACCAAGTCTTCCCTGGATGCCACTCAGAGCGATTTGACAAGCACCAAGGACACTCTGACTGAGGTGGAAGATCAGTTGACTGAGTATCTGAAGGAGCGGGAGACCCTCAGAGGTGTGAAAGCGGCCTTAGAGTTGGAACTGCGGAGGATGAGCGGCTCGTCCGCTGAAACGGCAGACAAGGTGGAGGAGGAACTGAGAATGTGGAGGGAGAAGGTGGAGGAGCTCGCGGATTCGTTGGAGAAGGCTAGGACTGCAGCAGGCAGCAATGAGAAGAAGACCTGGGAGGTCATGACCGAACTCCAGGGTTTGAAGTCTGTGTTGCAGAGAAGGTCGAGGTGGAGCAAGATCTGCTATCCGGCTGCAGTCGTTTCAGGAGCAGCAGCCCTTGCCGTCGGTTACACCGTCATCAAGTATAAAGTGAAGCTTCAATGAGGTTCTACTGTATGCATACAGCTTCCTGCGTTGGTTTCACCTTCCTAGAGCTCAACACCTTTGAGTGCGGCCACGCGTCCCACCCACCTCCTTCCTTGCAGTGACCATGCGAGGCTCCATTTTTGCCACGAGTTCTGATTGTTCTTGGTGGTTAGAACCGCCCTCCAGAGTGAACAGTTGAATGAGCTCCATATGCAGCGACGATCCGCAGTCCCACGCTTCACAACTGACATACTGAAGTCTCTCATCAGTACCTAATGCCCATGTTAAGTAGGTAGTCACTACCCCTGGAAGTTTCCATGGCATTGAGAGTCTCTGACTGTCTGGTAGCTGTTATGTTCAGACAGCCAGGCAATTCGATTTCGATGCGATTGGTACATGTTCAGACAGCCAGGCAATTTGATCTTGATGCGATTGTTATGAGTGAAAGAAACGTCGGGAATCGTGACGGAGGCAAGCCATCCGTGTCCGGACAGGCGGACAGCGTATGAAAAGTGACCGTTGATGACAGCTGAGATTGGAGCGGCTTTCCTGGCAGGTGCAAGCTGGCTGCCAGCAAGTTCCGCGCTCTCTTCCCCTGCTCGAGCAGCTTCGCGCTGGGGACAGCTCGCCTCCCGCGCCTTGCCTGCCTGCCTGCCTGACTGCCTGCCCTTATAGCGCCATGGCGGCCTCCCAACTCCACCCACAGCTCCTCGCCGTCCTCCGCTTCCATCTCCTCTTTCCACCGCACCTCCTGCTACACTTGCCACATTCCTTCAGCACCTGCCTCCCCCGCTTCCCTTGCTTTCCGCACTTGCTACCGGAGCTGATCCTTCTCCGCCCGTGGCGAGTCTCACACTTATCGGAAGGCATGGCTGGATCAGGCGTCTGCTGCATCGGCATTCTTCTCCTTCTGGCAATCACCGCAGCGCAGGCACAAGGCAGGGTTCTGAGCAGCACTGAGGAGCGCACTGCGGGAAGGCGTGCGCTAAAGGCCCTGGTGCCGGATCAGCCCCTGGTCCTGGAGTATCACGGCGGGAATGTGCTCGGGGCCGGGGCTGGCATCAATGTCTACATTCTGTGGTACGGCGCCTTCTCCCGGGTGCAGAAGCACATCCTCAACGGCTTCATCAAGTCCATCGAGCTGAGCGGGGGAAGGAGCCCCAGCGTGACCAGCTGGTGGAAGCTCACAGCCGGCTACAAGGATGCCAGCGGCGATGCCGTCCCCGCGGCCGTGAAGCTGGCAGGGCAGGCCGCAGACAAGGGCTCCCTGGGCAAGAACCTCAAGCAGGCCGACCTGGATTCTCTGGTGCAGCAGGCTCTGGACTCCAAGAAGCTCCCGGTGGACGCGCACGGCCTCTACTTCCTCCTAACCGCGGCCGACATCGCCGTGGAGGACTTCTGCATGAATTCCTGTGGCAGCCACGCCGTGCTCAAGGGATCCGCGAAGCTCCCCTTCGCCTGGGTCGGGAACTCCGGCAGCCAGTGCCCCGGCATGTGCGCCTGGCCCTTCGCCGCCCCGGCCTTCCCCGGCGCCCCCACCACCGCCCCGGCCAAGTCCCCCAACGGCGACGTCGGCATCGACGGCATGGTGATCAACATTGCCTCCATGCTGGCCGGCGCCAGCACCAACCCCTTCGGCAACGCCTACTACCAGGGCGACGCCCTCGCTCCCTTGGAAGCCGCCACCGCCTGCTCTGGCAACTACGGCCCCAACTCCTTCCCCGGCTACCCCGGCGACCTCCGCACCGACGCCAAAACCGGAGGCAACTTCAACGTCTATGGCCTCAAGAGAAGTCGCTACCTTGTGCCATCGCTGTGGAATCCCGCCACTTCCGCCTGCGCCATCTCCACCTGAGGAGGAGTCGTCTCGAGACCCTTGGGTTTGCGACTCCAAACTCCGATTTTGTAAGGGGTATGAGAGTGTAAATATTTTTTCAGGCCCTAGGCTTGGAAAACCACCATTCTTTGTGTACGCATTGTACACGCACTCATGTAATAAACTCTGCAATGCAGCTTGTCACGACCCGCTTGCATCCATCGTCAGTCCCAGTGGTCTGAAAGGTGGTCGACACGACCGGTACCATCGGATGTCTGTGAGGTCTCGTCATTGTCACGGCGTCCCACCACCATTTCGATTAGACGGCGCATATGTGTGTCCAAATGGCATAGGCCAAAGGGACACAGATTTACAGGAACGTGGCTGTTAGCATTCTGTTCAGCTTAGGAACACCAAGGAAAGTTCCATCCTAAGTGGACTCGCTGAGAATCTGCAAACTGCCATTCCCCGGAGCGCAGGCAGCTCAGCTCTGCACGCGAGCCATGGTGGTCAGCGAGGAGCTAAACTACTGGGGAGCCGAGCCGGAGGAGGAGTTTTACGCCAGGCAGGGCGTGAAGAACAGCAAGTCACGATTTGTAACCCGGCACGGCTCCATCTTCACGCAAATCTTCGAAAGGGCGGAGGGCGATGAGGGTTCGGAAGGAGTGAAGGGGGTGGTGTGCTTGTCGCACGGTTATGGCAACGACACGGGCTGGCTGTTCCAGAGCCTGGCTATGGAGGTGGCGAGGTGGGGTTACATTGCGGCGGCGGCGGACCTGCTGGGGCACGGCCGATCCGAGGGGCTGCAGGGCTACGTCTTCAGCCTGGATGCCTTTGCGGAGGCGCAGCTGGAGTTCTTCCAGGCCGTGCGGGAGAAGCACAAGGGGCTGCCGGCATTTCTGTTCGGGGAGTCGCTGGGCGGGGCGGTGACGCTGCTTATGCACTGGCAGGACCCGGAGGGCTGGGCGGGGGCGGTGCTGAGCGCGCCCTTGCTCAGGGTTCCCGAGCGCATGATGCCGCCGTGGTGGGTGAAGCTCACGGGCTACCCCGTGCTGAGCTTGGCGGACAGCTGGGCCGTGGTGCCCGAGAGGCGGAGGCCGAATCAGGCTGGGTCGGCCAAGGCCCAGGCCATCGCTGCCAATCCTAGGCTGTATACGGGGAAGCGCAGGATCGGGACCATGCGGGAGATCCTGCGGGTGTGTGACTACTTCGATCGCAACTTCGAGCGATGTGCCTTGCCCTTCCTTGCGCTGCACGGCGCCTGCGACATGGTGGCTGACATCCAGGGCACCAGGGCCTTGTACGAGCGGGCTGGCAGCTCGGATAAGACGTTCAAGGTGTATCAGGGTGCCAGGCACTCGCTCATACACGGGGAACCGGATGAGGTCAGTGCCATTGTGTTGCAGGATATTAGGTCGTGGCTGGACGACCGCGTGGAGAAGCAGCAGCTCGGCGATGTAGTTTCAAAACGGTGACCTGGCTCCAGGCGCAGCAGATGCAGCCTCTGTCGTCCCCGCGTGGGGACATTGTTGAGGAACTCTTGTCAGGTGACTGCCAAATCGGCCTTTCCCCCTAATTTCATCATGTGATCCAACTGCCAACAGCATCGGACTGAAAAGGGTCATCCTTGATGAAGGACAGGAGATTTTTCTAGGAGTGTACCTGTGTATCTGGCCGAGCCAAGGTGGTCGAACGAGGAAATAGGGAGGGATCCTTTTGGTTAATCTTCAAGGATAGTTTGCACTACCTCAGGTTCCCTGGCCAGCTTGTGCCTGTGAGGCACGGCAGCCACTAGATACTACGTAACTTATACCTTTCTGCTGCGGCAGGAAATGATTATACGTCACCGAGGTTTTTGGTGGCCTTCGGACCTTGCACAGTTGGTACACAGTGGTGGCAAGGCAGGTTTTGCGGCATGATATGTTACAGTGGGATTTGAAGCGGCTATTGAGGACCAGGGAAAACTTACAGTTGACATCTGCCGATGAGCTAGCATCATTTGTCATGGGTGGCGACTGGACGCTTTAAGCAGTGTAGGACGGCGTGGAAAAGTTGTACATGAATAGCTGCCAAGAGATTGACATATTGTGTGCTTCTCCATGGAGACATGGAAGGCTTGGCAACTCTGCGAGTTTGATATGGAGAGTTTGAAGTGATGAAAATTTTGAGAGGGACAACTCTAAAAAATCACGAGAATTCGTTTATCCGTTACGATTCCTGATGAGTTATGAGACGAGGTAAAATGTCCGCCGAACGTGAAGGGGAAGCGCGGGGCAGTTAGTAACGGTCACCTTGCCTTTCTGTACATGAGACCAGCTGGCTCTTTCTTCGTCCCACTTCAATGACAAAGGCATGCCTGTTGCCGGGCCTCTTGGTGATGGAAGCGTGCGTGCGAGCCAGCGGACAGCGTTCGAAAACCTCTCTTGGGTGGGTTTTGGTGAAACTGCTAAGAAACAACGCCACATGCATGTTTCTGGTGGTGGGCTCTTGATCCCATATCAGGGTTGGCAGCGATGGCCGTGGATAAGAACAAGAAGGCGAGCGCACCAGTGAAGGAGGCAGGTGCCGACAATAGACCCTCCTCTCCCTCACGACCAGTGAGACCAGCGGCGGCTCGGAACAGCCGCTCCGCCTCGCCACCTCGCAAGGGCAGGGCTGCCAGCCGGAAAGAAAGCAACATCAGTATGAATTGGGTGGAGTACGAGGGTGCCATCAAGGGCAGGGAAGATGAGCGACTGGAAGAGGCCTACAATGCCCCCAGGGCGCTGTCCCGGGAGGCTTCCAGGCGTCCCAGCCGCAGCTCCACGCCGGAGGTTGGGGCTGCGTACCGGAGGTCTCCGTCGCCGGAGCTGCTGCCCGTCTCCCGCTGGTTCTCTGCCTCGCCTGCCTCGGGTCGGAGCAGCAGGGCTCGGTCGCCTTCTCCACCGAGCGGATCTTCCCCTTCCCGAAGCTTCTTCAACTCTCCCTCTCCGCCTGTCGCCTCCCCTAAGGGCTCTCACAGGAGACGAGGCTCTTCCAGCACCTCTCCGTCTTCTCCTGGCTCTCCGTCCCTGTCCCGTTCTCCCTCTCCCGAGGCCCATGTATCAAGGGCTGCCACTCCGTCTTCAGCTCAACGGCCCAGTTTGAAGCTAGGTCCGCTGCTCACCAACACGCCCATCTGCAGCTGCGAGGATGGGGACCCGAAGTGTGAGCACCGGCCTAGGAGTCCCTCGCGGCCTATGTCCTTTGTCACGCTGCTTCCTGAGCGCGAACCCACCTCACCTCTGTCCAACAAAGCAGAGGGACATGTCCCCAATCCGAACGCGGTGCAAACTCCCAGGTTAGCATTGCTTTGCTTGCCACTGCAACCAGCTTTGGTGGTGCTTGCGCATGCGGGCTGGTCCTTCTGAGCTGGTGTTTCTAATGCAGAGTGCCAGGAGACGAGATGGGGAATTCAGTAGAACCTAAACCCCAGAATGACCTATCTCAGGTTCCAGGACTTCTGGAGAAAGAGGCACTCTTGCTCAAAATTCCCAGCTATCTGATCAAGGCACAGGCATCTGCTCTCGGACCCAGTGTGAGGCCTTCGCCAGAACCACAGGAAAACCCTTTCGTAAGGAATGAGCGTTTCAGCCGGGCCGACATAGACTTGCATGTGCCTACCGCCGTGAGACCTAGAAGCAGCATGGACAGTGGTCGCAGGAGCAGCGTCCTGGACCTAATCATGCAGGTGAGGTGACCATGTCATTGCTCATGGCTGGAGTTGTAACTGTAGTCATCTTGCAGCAGGGCATATAGACATCCTTGCTTAAAGACACCCGCTTCCCTATTCATCAGGGCACTGACGTCCGGAACAGAGGCAGCGTTGATGCATCGGCCAAGCAAGGTCGAAGGGAGACGGTGACAATCCCTGTGAACGCAAAGCAATGGCTCCTTCAGTCAATTGGGCTTAAGGATGAACAGATCCGTGCTATGCTGGATCAGGTGATCTGTCTTGGACTGGAATTCTCGTTTCTTACTGTACCATCTCATGTATCTGACCACAAGACTATATTTAAATCATCCAGATGGAAGCTGTTCCTTCATCGGCAGCAGATCATGTACGTGAAGTCAAGGCAGAGTGGGATGCTTTGGAAGCCCGAGATCAGCGTCTCTCCCCAGCAGCAGAATTTCTTAGAAAGGATCAAGCGCTTCTGCAGAAAGTGAAAGGGCTGCTGCATCGTTTCACTGACCATCCTCACACTGAGAAGCGTCTCGATGCAGGCAAACTTTCGACAAACTTGACCATCTTCCTCAGTGGGCCACCAGATTTTGTGACTGCAATAGTAGCTATGCACGGAAGTTGAGTATCCCATTAACGGGGCTAGAATACAGGTGGCAGAGACGAGGCAGGGAATGAGAGGAAGACGAGCTTCGAGCAAGCGGAGGATCTCCTTACAAGCCTTCTAGCTGAAGGCCACATGCCAATCGCTGCTCAACCAGGGCAAGGATATGTGGACCAGGACAGACCTAACAAGACGAGTGCTGATCACACGACTGGAACTGTGCTGTTACCACCTTCCTCACCCCCCGCAGCTGGACCTGTTAGTACACCAGGGCTTCAACCTCGAAGAAGTGTGTCACCTGTAGGAAGCATCGTTGGAAAATTTATTTGCCAGTGCTGTGGCGAAATTAATGCCGCTGCCACACCCCACTCCAATGTCGGTCGGAATAGTCCTTTGCCTAAGGAGATTGCCCAAAGAACACCATCTTTGTTCCCAAGTCTATCCGTACCATCGGGAGCTTCTCTTCCTTCACTTATACCTTTTGATGACTATGTGGTGCGGAAGGGAATGTTCAAAGTATGTGCCTTTTCATCTTTGTGCGCTGAGCACCATTGGTTATTACGTTATGGCTTGACAGTCTAGACACCCTTCTGATGTCAAGTCTTGTTGTTCCGTAGCCAGACAACGAGTACAAAGCAGCATTCTCGCACCTGGACAAGAGGTGGTACTTTGTGCTCTTCCCAGCACTTCAGGTAGTGCATACATTTATCGCCTGATATCAGTGTTCGGGTTGTGTATAAGCTTATGCTCGTAAGGATATGTCCCATGTAATGTTCAGTACTGGGCATTTGGCGGATAACAGCCAGGTAAAAGGGAAGATGTAGAGCTCTTGGGTGCATGGCTTCAACATGCCACTCAACGTAACAGTCGTGAAACACCAGATGGTGCATTTGAGGATGTGGAATCCGCGTTTGTGTTGCATTGTATTGCGTTTCTGGAGATTGTTAGACAGGTACTTCACTGTTGCAAATGGCAAATGGAGTTGACGAGAGGAAAGGCAGTGACTGAAAGCAAATGACGTGTGACGAGACACTCAGGAACTTACGAGTGTTGGATGGAATAACAGGTCCGAATTCATTGTGAAGATAGAGGCAATCTTCTTCTCCATCTCTGGCGGCAACTCCTCCGAATCTTCAACCAGGTCCATGCTCTGTCGGGTTAGCTACTACGCTTCCTCCCTGGACAACGCTAAGCTTTTTGAGATCCCTCATATTTGAAGTAGCATCTTGCTCTTGAAGCTGATCAAGATGAGTGCTTACAGTGTACTTCTTTCGAACCTCCTCTCCAGGTCATGGTATTGGTGGAGCCCAGATTAAACGCAGCTGAAGAGGAGGTCAGACTTATCAACGAAAAGGTGGTTGCAGAGAAAGCAATCCACGAGGAAAGATACAAGGAGACAGAGATGCTGAAAGACCAAATTGCAGGTCTTGAGCAACTTCAGAAGAAACAAGCACACGAACTGTCCAAGATACATCGATGCCGCCTCTGTCTGTCTGAGAACATGACTCCAAGGTCTAGGGAGGAACTGCTTCGAAAGGCACGAGGAAAATGGTTTACCAGCATAAGTGACAACAAAGAAGACGTTGTTGCAAAGGAAGCCAAAGAGAGCAGCCAAGCAGTTCTCGACATGGGTTACAAGTACAGTCCCAGAACATTGATGCTCCGTGGGTATTGTTTGTCCACGAACATCGCTCAGACAGGAACTAATTCTTTAGTGTGCAGACGTATGGCGCTGCTTTGTCCTGTATGAAACTATCCATGATAGTTGCATGAGTGTTTCTCATACCATGAAAGAAGTATAGCGTTGCAGGACCAGAGCCATTTTGCTGGTCACATTAGGAAGTGGCTGGAAGATCGTCCTCGTAGTCTGTGGTGCTGATGTGCTATTTGTCAACAACAGAGCGATCGAGGCGGCCAAGGTTGCACTTGCTGATAAAGAGCGAGAGCGCAAAGCATTTAAGAGCGCGACAGACCGGAAAACTCAGGAGGCCACATCCAAGAAGCAGGAATCCTCCAAGAAATTAGACCACGAAGCTCACAAGGAAAAGGAAATGGAAAAGGAAAAGGAAATGGAAAAGGAGAAGGAAATGGACAAGGAGCGAGACACCGCCCCAACATCCAACACCCGTGATTCTAAGGACAAAAAGGATCCTATAAAATCTGGATGGGAGGTACGGTGCCATAAAACTCATTCTGCTTTGCAGCTTGAAACATGACCACTGTTGTGACTGTTCTCTCTGGTTTGAGCAGAGGGTGAAAAAGGTACTGATGGACGCCATAGTAGGAAGTGATGAGGTGCTTCCATCGGACGAAGACAGACAATCAGAGTTATCAGGCTCAGTGTATGCTGAGCGGGAGGATAGTGATAGTGAGAGCAGTGACGAAGATACTGATCGTGATTCTGGCTCACAAGATTCCTCTGGTGGAACTGGCGAAAGCAGTGAGTACTCTGGTTCACTAGACTCGGAAGCTGCTGCAGAATTGGAAGCAAGGATAGCCTACCTTTTGACTTTACCAGAAGCATGTACCCAAACAGAAGAGGATGAGCTGAAGGAAAGACACATTCTCAGTAGTGTTGTAGTGCAATTTGCTACAATCTAGGTTCTGTAACGTATTTCAAGTTCAAGTGGAATGATTGTTGGATCGTCTGGGTTGAACTACAGGGATATGCGAAGAGACCCAAGTCTGCTCCTGGAAGGCTTGAGACATGGTATCCTAAGATCAAGAAAATTATGCGGCTGAACAAGTTTGATGAATTTGGAACTGATAAGGAAGTGGCTCGTAATGCTCAAGACTCTGGAGCTGAACTTGATGCACTAGAAGGCCAACTCGCAAAATACGGGGCACTTGCCGAGGATACCATTTTCTTGCTCGAGAGTAGCCTTCCTGTGGTGGAGGGCACATTGGCTACTGATATTAAAAGGCTGCTACGCAGGTAGCTATTCTCATCCGGGTTTTGAAGCTGAGAAAAATGCTGGCAGCCCTGTGACAAGTGCTTACTGCTTCAGGTACCGAGATATTACAGGGAGGCATGCAGCAGATGTGGCCGAGGACGATGTGTTTATAAGTCCAAGCCGAAGGGGAAGTGGTCAAAGCATTGCGGAGGAAGGAGATGACGGTCGTGAGGGTGCACCAGGCCGTAGCAGCCGTAGGGGCAGCAAAAAGGTTGGGAAGAAACGTGTAGGCGGGTATCTCTCCACGACAGCCTCTTCACGTAGTGGCAGCGTTCAGCCAACGGAGGAGATAGGTGGCGGCAGGGCCAGTGATTTGAAGTAGGTGCTTCTTCTGCTGTCTCACCCAACTCTCTCGTCTCATCGACTGGGCTGGAATCAATCTCATGAGCTCAAGGGGGACTTATGCTCATTTCCCATGACAGGGGATTGGTATCGAAGACACCTGTTCCGTTAGGCTTCGGACATTTGATGAACATCAAGGTCTCACCAAAGAATACCCGCTTCATGAACATCCGGCAGGTCAGTAATGCTCTTCAGCAGACTCGCCTGCCTCTGATGATCTTCGGAGTGACTTCCAGCACATAGATTTGTTGAAACCCACCCGAGGCTACGTCTGTTGCAGCTGACGAGGCTGATATCATCAATATATACTGCAAAGATCGAGGCTGACATAATCGACGACGACAGCAATCTAGACCGGCAAACGTGTTGTGAATTCATATACGATCACATGCTGCATCAGTATGGGCTGAAAAAGCTCTCTGAGGCAGCGATCCATGGAATGTTCAAAACCATCAGAAGCCTTATAGTCAGTAGGCAGATTGAGAAGGCTCATCGGGTGAGTTTGCAATTTCCTGCCATCTGGACCTTTCAAGGTACTTCCGTGCTCTCCAATTTATGTTATGATCTCAACTTGGCAGATACGATTGTTTTCGAGGTTCGTTGGGTTTGATGCTAAAACCCAGTATGGAGAGCGCGATCTGTACGTGTACTTGAAGGTACAAGGAGCCTGTAGGATTTGTTATAACCTGAAAGAATCTGTGTAACAAAATAAAGAAGCTGACCACCATGGTGCCTGGGGCAGACACTTGCCAAGGCTCAGGGAAAAGTGGGGACCATTTTCACCACGGAGCAAGAAGAGGGCCAGTGCTTCGTGAATTGTGCTCTTCTCTACAATTTCACAGATGAGCCCAGTTTAGTGGAGCGCTGTGGGGGACAGGAATCTGCCAGCACGCTCGTTGAGAAATTCGCAGCTGCCAATGCTGTCAAGGAAAAGTGTTCTCCTGAGGTAGTGCAGTCGGTCCGAGCTTGCATTCCCCGGATGAGTTCCATACCTGTCAGGGTCAGGCTTCAAACGGTTGTGGGCTGCAGGTTAAGAAACTGGTAAAGCTGAGCGAGGTTCGAAAGCTAGACTGGGATCTGCTCATGGAGGCAGTTCTTGACACCAAGGAACAAGCAGACACGGTGAGCATATCCTGAACAGCTTACAAACTTTCTGGAAGCGGATGGAAATTCAACACCCCCACAAAAGCTTACATCTCCAATTTCCCTTACATAGGCGCAAGACGCCAAGAAACTTGCAGCAAGACGGAAGTCCACAAGGGTGCCTTTGTCCAAAGAGAAGGTAAGGATTCGGCCAGTGGAGCACCTCTCGTGCCTGCTAGACTTTGTGACAAGTTTGCTTAGGATTGGTTTGTACTGGTGCGCGCAGAGGCAAGAACTGGAGACTCTCTTCATTGCAGGAGACGTTACACAGGAAGGGTTACTCACCTTCAACGACTTCCGAGACATCATCTCAACCGCAAATCCCAGCATAAAGAGTCAGATTGCGACTCGAATGTACCGTGAGACGCTGGTCCTGATGGATGGAGGAGATCGTATCAGCCCGTCAGCCTTTGCCACCATCGCCCACACCCGCGGCATCAGTGCTCCTCCGGATGTCATATACATTGTCCTGAAAAGGACTTGGGTCAAGGTTCGCGGATTCACATGCCACCACCTCTTCTTCTTACACCACCTGCAGGACACATGACGCACCATTTCCTTGCTGCGGGTGTGCAGGCACAACAGCGGGTAAATGTGAACCTGCTGAAAGACAAGGACACCAAAGCCGAGTTCGAGGAGGTGCGCGGCGCTCTGGCACAGATGATCGAGGGACGAAAAGACCTAAACGCAGCGGTGCAGATTTTCCGAGCCTTTGTGCTGAAGTTCTGCAAGAGTGCCCCAGACGCTGCACTGGAAACAGCGGACGAAGAAGAACAGTCGGAGGAGCCGACGTTCAATTTCCAGGAGGAATGACGTGCGGCGAAATTGCTTCAACAGTCTCACAGCACACAGTACACAACGCACAGCTATCCCGGCAGAAAGCGCGCTTCAATGCGACAAGAATGACAGAAAATGACAAGATAATAGTTGTTTGCCGGCAATCCCACCGTCCCATTCGAGCGTCTTGCGTCCAGCACGTCTGTTTACCGCAGTCCTCTCGCAGTTAAGCTCACATCGGGTGGCGTCAGTTACCTGCCTTAACCTGAGGCTCCTCCATCGTAAATCCTGTCTTACAAGATTTCTCAGCACGATCTGGAAGACTGGAACCGGGACACTCCTGCCAATTCCTGGATAGATACTCACAGTGGAATGAATTTCAATAGTGAGATCCTGGATCTGGAGCTGCAGTGCAATTTATCTATAAGAAGCCGGTGAGGCCCCCGGTCGGACACCAACAGCAGGACTCTCGCGTAAATTATCCAACAAGCTCCACTAGGTCGGTCACACAAAAGCCACGAAGCAGATCTGGGACAAGAATCGGGATGTCACACAAACATTTTGCAAGCCCTAGCCCAGTCGCATCTCCCCTCTAATTTCCGCTCATAGAAAATTGCATCCCCGCAACCCGTCACTGTAGCGTGTTGCATAATCGCTGTCCCCCGCCTCGGGTAAAGGCGAAAAAAGAAGGTGAACCTTTGAAAGCGAGGCGATGGTAGAGTGCGGCAGGTAGCAGGCTTCGGCCCTCGATCCGAGACCCTGGTCGTGGAAGCCCGGCCCGGCCCGGCCCGGCCCGGCCCTTGCTTGGCTGCCGCCGCTGCCGCTGCCTCCGATGCACCGCCCTCCCCACTTGAATATTCTACTGCACGGCCTGCTGGCTCACCGTAAAACTGAATCTCACGCGCTTCCGAGATTCCACCAACCGCTGCGCCGGGCGCAGTGACGTGACTGTGCGGTGAGGCGTAAGCGAACTGTGCGCCCCAAATGGACCCCCGCGTCACCCTTCCTATGTTCCCACGCGACCCGCTCAAAAAAGCACCTCTATTTTTGTACTCAAAAACATCCTTCTCTAACCTGCCATGTGTGAAGGGTCTCAAACTAGCTAACGATCCATCAAAAATAATGCAACTCACTTATTACGCTGTCTTGTGTTGTCTATATCAAAGTACGTTATGATTGAGATTTAGTGGTAGTTTATATGACGTGTCAGTTTTCTAGCACAACCGGTTGCTCACCATATGGGTCTGTAGCTCCTCGAGCTAACTTATTGTCCTCCCTCATTCCCCTCTGTCTACCTTATCTCTCGCCGTATGTATCCCCTTCTCCTTGAGCTAACTTATTGTGCTCCTTGTTCTTCGCTGTCTTCCAGATCTTCCGAGCATGTTGGTTTTCTTTCTCCTTTTATGTTGCAGTACACATTTCCCTGATTGAGGGCAGTACACGACCATGTTCACTGTTCTGACACTATTCCTACCTGAGGGTTGGTCTTGATCCTCCTTGTACAACCGACTAAATGACGTCATTGCTGCATGTATTCAGCAGCGTTATTGCTACCTACGTGGCGTACACACACAACTGGATTATTCTCACTACTGCACACGAGTTGGGTTGGTCTTCATCCTCCTTGTACAACCCTTGAGACATGTCCATCCATATTTGTCGCCATTACCTAAGACTTTCCACAACTAATGCATATGTGTACCAAGTGTTCATGCCCGTAAAATTTTCTCGTCTTGTACATATGTACTTGCAAAATATCAGAAAGGTTTCTTTCAGTGTTTAAGTCTATCACTAATAACTTTTTTAATAAGAGCTTATTAACTCACAGGAGCACATTCTTCCAAAGATTTTTATGTTGAAGATAATGACTGTTTAGTGGAAGATTTAGCAAAAACATTGTAGAACATGATAAGCTGCGCACAGCAACCGAGGAGCGGAATATTCCGAGGAGCTTAAGAGGGGAGGGAATATTCGGTCATGCTGCCTAATTTACGCACACAAATTTATAGGGAGCGAGGGGGGGAGGGGGAAGTGAATAAGTGAAGGATTAGGGAGAGAGGCGGCGGGAAACCGGGAGGTGACCGGGCTGGGGGGTGAGAGATGCCCTCCCTGCTCTGCCCTGCCCAGCCCCGGGCCCCGTCTCCCCTCTCTCTTTGGTTTCGTCCCTGGGCGGCTTTCCAGACGTCTCATCTCTTGTGTGCGAGCAGCAATCTGCTTCCTTCCCCTCTCTTCCCGTCGCGGCCTTCCCTCGCGTTCGGGCTTCTGGGTGCCTGCGTGCTGTGCACTGCCCTACACCGGCCGCTCCAGGCGTCTGCACTTGCAGCAGCTCGTGCTTGAGCTCCCGCCGTCGGGACGCCCTTGTCGCATTCCCCAGCCTCTCCGCCTCGCCCACTGGCGGCCCCGGCGCCTGCCCGATTCTCCCCGCCCTCTCGCCTGTGCAGCGCCAGTCGGGGTGGCGGCTGGCCCGATTGACGCCCTCCAGCTGCAGCTGCTGCCGGAGCTGGAGCGGAAGGCCCAGCGGAAGCTGCAGCGGAGCTCCGGCCGGGCAGCTGCGTTGTGGGCGGCCTAGATTTGCGAGCAGGGATTCCCGGGCAGGAGCGAGGAGAGCATGGGAGTTGGCTTGTAGCTGGAGCTCCTTCTCCTTGGTGGGCGGGATATGGTGGCGCTTCCGGTGCGGTAATTGGCGGCTCGGTGGCTTCCGGGAAGGTGGGGAGCTCTCCTGCTGCTGGGCTGTGCGGGGAGGCTGCAAGGTGCGAGCTTGGTGAAGACGAGGCTGCCTGAGACGCGGTTGCGGTGTTGGGGAGTAGCATTCTGGCACGGACGCAGCTTTTGATCACGGTAAGCTCTTTCTCGAGTTGGTGTTGGTGGTGGTCGAACGTGCATGTTTTTCTGAGGTGGAGATGGTCAGCTGCGGTGCTTACGGGGGATGCTGGTGGATGTGCTTTGGTTGCGGAGTTGCCGGCGCTTGCTTGAGCGGCGGGCTGGTTGGGGATTGGGCTTTTTTTTCTTGTGGGGAGGCATTGGGCGGATTTTGTGGGTTGCGGGATCCGTGGTTGGCTGCATGCTGAGGAGGCGACGGGTATTTGTTGAACGCAATTGTGCAGGGTACCCGTGGTGCTGCCCGTAAGAGGTAATGAGCGGGCAGAAAACAAGGAGCTGGACCCCCACCCTCACGCCGCCCAAGGGGAATACCGCTGCTGGTTTGTCCAGCCCGCTGCCGCTACAAGCCATCCCGCCCGAAGCCAAGGCTGCGCTCTTGGGCCCGCCTCAGCCTCACAATGGAGTGGGCAGTGAGAGTTCGGAGCTGAAGGTGATTCCTTTACCGGAGGGTTGTGATGACCTGGGGATAGACGCCCCCGATCTGCCATGGCCTACATGGGATGAGTATGATCCTGAAGTAGGAGGCATAGCGACGTGCTGGACTGATTACCTCGACACTGACCCGGCCAAGTTCGAGACCACAACCACGGTACGTATGGTACCTTGCTTATGGAGAGATCATGGGGCCGTGAGTACAGGTGTTGGATAAGTCGGATGCCAGTGCAGGGTTCTGTTGTTTGCCCTCTAAGTACTGCTTACGGTAAGGCAAGCGAGTTCTTTGGACGAGCTAATGTTCTAATTAGCCGTGCGTGTGCAGAAAATGTACGCGCAGAGGAAGAGCCTTCCGACGTCGACGCCTATGCCACAGCGTGGCCAGTCGTCACAGCAGCCCGTCCCAGGAGCCTCTGCTAACTCGGGTGGGAGTCCTGTCCATTCGGGTGGAAATGGGGTTGGCGGTGCCGCAGGTGGTGGAGGTGGCAATGGGGGTGGAGGAGGTGGCAATGCCGGTGGTTCTGCCAAACAGAGGCTACGCTGGACTCCCGAGCTTCATGAGCGTTTTGTGGATGCAGTCACCCAGCTTGGTGGTGCAGACAGTGAGTGATTGCACGGAGCCCTTATTTGTTTGCACAATTCTGCAAGCTTTTGTGGGCTTTTGTATGAATTTTGGCTGTTTGTTTGGTCTGTTTCATGCAGGGGCTACACCAAAAGGTGTCTTGAAAGTCATGGCTGTCCAAGGTCTTACCATCTATCATGTGAAGAGTCATCTGCAGGCAAGTTCTTTTAAAACGTCTCTCTTGCCAGATGCGTTAGAGTTGACCTCCTCCCTACCTGTCAAGTGGCGGATTTGTACCAGCCGTCTGTTGCTGAATACCTGATTGAGTGCAGAAATACCGCCTGGCGAAGTACATTCCTGAATCCATGGGTGATGGTATGTATTTCTTGACTTCTGCTGGTTTTATTTATCATGTTGGCAGTGAGCCATTCCCTGTTCTCATTTTGCATCCCTTTGCTACTCACAGGAAAATCTGACAAAAGGAAGAGTTCAGGAGATGTGTTTCCTAATCTGGATGCAACTTCGTAAGGCTCTCTTCCCGCCTTTTCATGGTTTTGTTGTCCATTTTTATTGGTGATGGATCTTGACATAGCTGTTGTTTCTCAGAGGAATTCAGATTACAGAGGCTTTGCGAATGCAAATGGAAGTGCAAAAGCGTCTGCATGAACAGCTTGAGGTCCGTTGGTCGCCATATTTTGCTTGCTCTGGTTTCATTTTGTTCTCTTTTGTACATTCTTGTCACGTCATATAAATGGTGCCCTGGCCTTCGAAGTGAAGGATCTCTGCTTATTCTGAGTTCCTTGCAGGTCCAAAAGCATCTTCAACTGCGCATTGAAGCTCAGGGTAAATATCTGCAGAAGATCATTGAGGAGCAGCAGAGGGTTGGAATTGGAGTATTTCCTCGTCCTATTGGAGGTATGGAGCAAGGTGGGTCTGGACCCTTGGCCCTGGAGGCGAGTGGACCGACCCCTGACATGGTCTTGTCAGGTCCCCCCCTTGATCCTGAACAGCAAGCTAATGGAGTTCCTGGACCACCCCTTCCCGTTGTGGGGAATGCTGCGGCTGGGAACAACGTAATTGCTCAACCTGTGGGTGGTGCATCACCCAATCAAGTGCAGAATCAGCAGTTCCCGCATTATGCCTCAACTGGTTTTGCCAATCCAGCCATGGCAAATGCAGCAGCAGGTCAGCCATCTTTTAAGAGGAGCAGGATCGATGAAGGGACAACTCAGTCCGCTAGCAACAATGTTCAGCCACATGATTCACAGCAGGGATCACCTCCACCCCTGCAGCAGCCTTCTCAACAGCCACAGTTGCAGCAGCAGGCCGTGGGATTTTCTCAGACTCCAGGTGAGTTTATCAACCAGAAGGTTGTTTGAGAGTGTTAATGTGGAAACATCAGAAGCACAGGTCTTGTGATCTATCATGTTTCATAATAGTTTCCCACCATGGTGAGGCGATTGCTCATGTTGGGTTGTGCTGTGCAGGTTTCCAGCAGCAGCAGCTTGTACCATATCAAGAACCCCAGCAGCCGCTCCAGGCTTATGCAACACCTCCACAGCAGCCTGGCCCTCCACCACCACCACAGCAGCAGCAGCAGCTGGGCTACAATCCACAGTCACAAGCTCAGCAGCCACCTCCACAGCAACAGCCACAGCATGGGGGTTATATCCCACAGTCACAAGTTCAGACCTATCCACAGCCACAGCCTGCTGGTTACAACCCTCAGTCACAGCCACCACCTCAGCAGAATATGACTCAGGGTTTCAGTGCCCAGCCTATGCAGATGACGAATGCCTATAGTATGCAACATCAGCAGCAGCCTCCAGCGACACAGCAATTGGGCCAGAACTTTGGTATGCAGCCGCCTCCTGCACAGCAGCAGCAGCAGCCACAGCAGCAGCAGAACACGCAGGCCTATCCTGGGCCCCAGCAGTCTCCTCAACAGCAAAATATGCAAAGCTATTCAGGTCAGCAGCCAGCTCCACAGCAGCAGAATATTCAGAACTTCTCTGCACCGCAACCTCAGACTCAGGCGTTACAGCCGATTCCTCATATGTATTCTGCTCAGCAGCCGCAGCAACAGATGGTGCAAAACTATGCTGCACAGCAGCCGCAGAGTGTGGCCCAAGGAGGCCCTGTGAACTATTCAGGTCATCAATATACTGGGCAGCAACCCTCTCCTCATCAGACTGTTGCTGGGGACTCCTCTGTTCACGTAAACAGCAGTACTCCTCAGCCTCAGCCTCAGCCTCAGCCTCAGCCTCAGGGTCAGGCTCAGGCTCAGGCTCAGCCTCAGCCTCAGCCTCAGCCTCAGCCTCAGGCTCAGCCTCAGGCTCAGCTTCAGCTTCAGCTTCAGCCTAAGCCTCAGCCTCAGCCTCAGCCTCAGCCTCAGCCTCAGCCTCAGCCTCAGCCTCAGCCTCAAGCTCAATCTCAAGCTCAATCTCAGCCTCAGATTCAGGTCCAGCAAGTTGGAGATATGACACAGGGCTCAAGCAACAAAGGAGCTGTTGGTCAGCATGGAAGCATTCAACAGCCTCAACCACAGAAGGTGAAGGACGACCAACTGAGCCCTGTATACCCCAATGCATCGGGAGAAGGACATCAAGCTTCTGTCCACCCCTCATTTGGTGCTCCATTGGATGATGTACCTACCTCGGTGGGCACTGTGGGAATGTACGCCAGTTGGGACGATGGATCCTTTTCGGATGATGGCCATGATCCCATGTCTCTGCAACCTTCTTAGTGTTTTGAGATGGTCTCCAGGAACCTGGTGATATTTCTTTGGATCTCGCACCACTGGTGCATCTAGAATGCCATGTCGATGGTTAACAGCTGACCGGTGTGTGCCGTAGCAAGCAGGTGCAATGGCTTAGTCTTGCCTTGGGCTTGGGGCCAGATCCTCGAGGTTTGTGGACTTTCACTCCACGTATTCTGCTGCTTGTATGGCAGAGCATGCAGAGGAAACTGCTGGAATAGGGCCGAAGGGAGTGATTGGGGTGAAGGTGAGGGAGGGGTGTGGAAATAGGAAAAGGATCTCCTCCTTTGTGTAGTTTCCTTGGTGAGTGGGGCTTCTTTACAGCTTTTGGGTTAGTGTCTCGTTGCTGTTGTTTGACAGGAGTAGAACTCTGGTTTTGTTATTTTAGCAGAAAGTGGGGAGTCTTCCTGGATAAACCATTATGATCCATCCAGAGCCGTTGGTGGGGCTAATTTTGGGTTGCTCAGATTGGCAGTCCAATGCTTGGAGTCTACTGCAGAGCTGAAATGTGCCTCGGAGGGATGCCGGCACTGCTTGTGATTGTTGAGCAGGTGGAGACTCTTGGTAGTGCTGGCCTATCCTGCGGCGGCTATTCTGTTGTACGGAAGCGGAGTGCGCACAGAAGCAACCAGATGAGAAGCCCCAGCTGTGAAAGCTGCGAAGGACATGGTCTCCATATATTTCTGCTGTATTTTATTAGGTTATTTCCTATCGCATACCTACAATTGGAACGCTGACCAATTTATTCGCTTCCAACAATAACTTCTTGAAGACTTAAAGAGTTTGGCATTTAGGCGGGCTCCGTAACGCTGCAGTGAGGGTCCACGTGGCGAGGCCTCATTCCGAAGGTTCTGTACAGTTTGCCCCTTTCTAATTGGTAAGGGTCCGAGACAATCGTCGGGAGCCCGAGTCTCCATCAGAACTTGTACTTCGGGTGTAATGGGCAGTTCTCATTTTAACGTCGGAGGAAAAGTCACTCTTGTTCATTTCTTTTATTTTTGACAACAGGCGGCCCCTCAGGGCGTTTTTACATCAGGGGGGGATAAATATAACATCCCATCCCAAGAGTGATCCAACTTTTGAATGGATCACAATCTTCATATACGAAATAATATATTATATATTATAAAATTTAGAGTTGATGATGAGATTTTAGTGGTGTATATTACAATATGTTGTTCTGTTAGGACGGGTCTGTTTTTTGGTGTGAGGAGACCAAGTTTTGCTAAGAACTAAGTTTACCTGTCACTAGATTCTGGAATTAATGGGTATTAATAAATAGCAAGGATAAGGTTATAGATAAATAATAGCAAGGAAAAGGGTAGCTGTCTTTATGGAATTAGTGGGTATTAATAAATAGCAAGGATAAGATTATAGATAAATAATAGCAAGGAAAAGGGTAGCTGTAGATAGTTGTATTGTGTAGAGCGGCATGCGCGCCTAATATGCTGCAGAGTCATCCGCTCACTAGGTGTTCCATACTAAGTATGTATTTACCTATAAATAGGAGGAACCTGGGAGGACAGGTAAGCGGTTTTGATACCTGCTTCAGTTTGGTATCAGAGCCCTTTCAACTTGCTGGTTGAGGATGGGACATGGTCAGTCTTTCTTACTGTAGCTGACCGTGGCAGCTTCCTATTGCAGAAAAGGGTGACAAGAGATTCAACTGTTATCGTGCACCCACTTCCAGCAATTGGAAACCACCCTCCATCTGCACTGTTGTTAAAAAAGAAAATCCTGTATCAATTTTCAGAGACGTTCCCATGACACAATCCGAGCTCTGCTAGATTTTGCGGAAGAATACCAATATCTGATTTTTCTATGACCTATTGTGCGTAACAGGCTCAGAGGAAGGTTGGAGGCAGACCCAAATGAACCATGGACGAGCGCTCGGTGTGATGCCTACTCAGACTTATGTCTTGAACTTGAACACATGTTGACAATGTCTCTTGCCGAGATGGATGTGTGGGAAAGCCACATTCAGGCAAAGGAAATTGCCTTTCTGGCAATGTTCCACTCCGATGAGGACTGAAACACTTTGTGACTTGTGTAAATAGGAGTGTGGTTTTCTGAGTGTGGGTTTTCTGAGTGTTTGAGCTTGTGATAGGAATGATTATGTCCGACTCTATCTACATCCGTGATTGTGATTGACGGTGGCAAAAGTGGGTGTACCTGACCGCATGGAGAGGGCCCCCGAATCACGCAACTCTAAAGAGACTTTTAAAAATCTTGTGGAAACATGTGTATGAGGAGCGCTGGGCATACCCAGATCTAGCTATAGTACAATTTCGACTCATTTATCCAGAGTCGCGATCCTGGACAGATGATGTGGACAAGGGACAGAGGCTCTGACTCCCTTCTGGTCGATTAGTAAGGGTTTTTCATTTTTTCGTGAGGATTTGTGTGAGAAGTAAGGGATACGCGTGGATAATAAGGCCTATCCAGCCAAGTTACGTAGGCGTGGTGGCAACTCCGATGTAGGCAAGGTCCGGAGGAGTTTTGGAGGACGGCCGCAGGTACCAAGGGAGGCAAGGTCCGGAGGAGGTCCGGAGCAGCTTCGAAGGAGGACCGGAGAAGGTCCGGAGGAGGGGGTCCTGTGTAGATAAGACATGCAAGTCCGACGGCGTAGGTCATAATTACGGAAGGATGACACGTGGATGGTGGCATGGGGCCGTCTAACATGCAGGAGACTTGAACCACATGCACAGACTTGCAAGAAGCCGTTATAGATAGGCAGTCATGACCCGAGGACATAGGCCAAGAAGGCGGCGGGCATGAAGCTGCGGTACAAGATCAGTTCATAGCAATGAAAAGACACCTTCCTCACATACACCGCCCGCCAAGACCATACCGAGAGAAGAAGACGACTCATGGGTGTTTTGGCGCTGGGCTCTCGCTTTGTCACCCGACTCTCTGGCGGTCGCTCTTCGTGGTGGGAGGTTCCCGGGACCCCGAAACCCCAGAAGGCCACACTTATCCCACGGTCAGCAAGAGGTTTCGTTCCACGAAGGAGTGGGAGCCCTTCCCGCACCGGATGGCGGTGCGCCCCATGACCTCTCGACTCTCGACCTCCCGTAAAGGCGCCACTAACTAATCGCCTACTAGCCGCCTGGTGACCCACACTAGGTAAGTCACACTAACCTACGCCGCGATGACTCTGGCGGCACGAACCTACATCGCGAGAAGCACCGCCCAAACTGCAGCGGCAACCACGGGGACCCCCCAGGCCACCGCGCAATGGACAATCCTCCCACCAGCGCAAATCCTACACTTTTGAAGACCCTTCTCTTGACAAATTTGGGGCCTCCCCCTCAAGCTCTTGTCACAGCCCTTGAAATTTCACCCTCCTTCTCTTCTCTAGCTTGCTCTCACGCTTTTCTTCCTCCTCTATTCCCTTTTTGTCTTTTTCTCCTTTCTCTCTTGCTACTTCCTTCTCCTCTCTTCCTCCCTATCCTCTCTAGCTCCTCTCTCGCTCTCTCTCGCTTTCTCTCTCGCTCTCTCTCGCTCTCTCTCGCTTTCTCTCTCGCTCTCTCTTCTCTTTTCTCTATTCTCTTCTCTCTCTTTTCTCTTCTCTTCTAACAGCGTCTGTTTAGAAAGGGGTTTCTCCTGTCAAAAGGGGTTTTGGAAAAAATCCCAACCCTATTTCGCCGGAAACTGAAGTTGGTTTGGTTTTTGTTGGTTTTTGTAGGTGTTCATCCATCGGTTTGGGCATTCTCGGCTCACCACTTCTGTCGAGTCATTTACACGCATTGGCGCCTTGTACTCGGGTTCATGGCGATTTAGTCGGTGTGATGAAGACTAGTGACCTCATTGTTCCATAATTTCGTCATGTCGTAGTTTACGCATTTTGTGTGGTTTTGTATGTTTTGTATACCGGGGGCCTAGGCGCATAAGTGCGCGTCTAAACAACGCTATGCAAACTTGTGCCGCATGCAAAAAGAGCGAAAAATAATCTTCTAATGGGGAAACATGTCCTTTTGGAGGTCGAGGATGTCTTGGAACTCCCAACAAAATAACAAGTAGTAGACATCGGCGGAGGTTCACCTAGACCGCTCTCGTATATTTATCCTATGCCCTAATGCAACGAAGAACACCCTATCCCTTTTTATCCTTTATGTTTTAGTCTCTTTCGTGACCTAATCGGGTTATCATCAAACATGCTAGGGGCCCGGTGGGTGAACAAGTGCATGTACCGGGGGCACGTGCGCGCCTGGCACGCACAGAGGCAAGGGGCCGGTGCGCGTGCACCGAGGGGCAAGGGCAGTGCGCGCCTTGTGCGCGCCAGGGCAAGGGTGCGCGCACAGCGCAGGCAGGAGGCGGTGCCTTGTCTGCGCAGGGGAGGAGGCCCGTGTGCGCACAAGTGCACGCACCCAAGGTCAAGAAGGGCCTAGGAGCATGAACCCATATGGTTCATGCCTCCTAGTGCATTCAGACAGTTCATCAAAAAAAAGAGCAAAAGTCTAAAAACCCTTAAAACCCTAAAAATCACAAAAAGTCCAGTTTTTGAGCAAGTCAGCGCCTTGCCTAAAATTGACAATTTTTTATTTTTTTGATATTTTTTTGTTTTAAAGGGTTCCTTTCGGCGTTTTCAACCTTTTTGTGCACCTCCCTAATGTGGATATGTTCTTATCTTTACTTAACCCTCATCTTTTTCTAGTGGTTAAAACTTTGAACTAGTAGTGAGAACCTTTTGCATCTTTTGAATCTTGAGGCGTTTGGCGTGGGCCCGACTCAAGTGCGAGACCATGCCACTCTCATTCTCGCCTGCATGTGGATCAAGAACAGCATCAGAAGATATTATTGTCCCAATGTCTAAGAAACAAAGTCTGTAAAATTCTCGGGCGAGTATAGTCTTAGGATTGACTTGGTATGAATGAAAGGTTGGTGCGCAAACAAGTTTGCCAATCTGACAAGCCCTAAAAACTCTAAATGTTTTGTATCGTCCAACACACGGCAATGATTGCGGATGTTGGAAGCTGATTAGATGTAAGTGCGCGCATAAGTTTGTTTGTGTTATGTCGATTTGAAAGAAAAGCCGAGCGAGAATGGGACTTTAGGTTTTGCCACGTACTTGCAATCTACAATCTCAAATAACGTGTATCAAAACAATTATTCAAAAGGTTGCGGGTGACATGTGCGGAGAAATACCAAAAGGATTATAGTGCGGATTTTTCAAGTGCAAAAGGGGTCCGCCCGTCCGTGTGCAAAAGGGGTTTCGGGAGAAACCCTTTCTAAACAGAAGCTGTTTTCTCTCTCTTCCCTAATCTACCTCTAGGCGGAATAGAGGAATAATAGGCGTGCTAGGGCTTCGAGTGGCCACCCATTTAATAGGCGATAATAAAGATGCCGCCCTTAGGCGGCGTATAAGAAGGCGATTCTAGTAAAGCATCTTTCTTTTGTGGATACCACGTTCCTTGTAGACCTCAGGCGTCTTTGCTAACGCGAGTCCTAAGTCACAGCAAGCCGGCCGGAGAGATTGATCAAGGTTGATGGGACCCTAGCGTGGTGGTGTGTGCGAGGCGAGCGACCAGACCCTTGCTCTTGGAGGCTGACTCGAGATGGGGCCGGGCGTGTGAGCAGTGGAACTCCGGGCGTGTAGAGCCGGACGGAGGCACAGTGGAGCAGCGGCGGAGGTCCGGACCACGCGACCCACCCACTCTTTCCAAACGAACGATGAGCGTAGTGAGAGTGGTAAGGAAGACGAACTAGACGAACATAGGGCTGACTGGTAGGATATGGACGTGAACGAGTCTTTAAACGTTTGGCCACGTCGGGCCTGTTCGGTGGACGTTAAGAGTAGTTAGTAGTAAAACTGCAAAAGCGCGCGGTTTGAGTCCGAAACGGTCACGACGGTGAGATGAGAATCGGTCGAGACGTGCCAAACGGAACCTATTATTCTCTTGGGAACGGACCTCTTACTACAACGATACGGGACCGTGCGCGCCCGGCTGGCCGTCAGCAAAAGTCGCGCCACACCTCCTCACAACACCTTTGCATTGCATATCTAGAGGACAAGCTATGATCTGAGCTTGTCCTCAATGGAAGGGTCTATATATACTAGCCCTTGGCATTGGCATATTCTAAGATATCCTATTACGCATACATGTCTGAAATATCCTAAGAATACACTATAATATACAAGGAATATGCAAAGCATTCTTGAGCTTATCCACTTAGCTATTGTATCCTAAGAATACACTATAATATGCAAGGAATATGCCAAAGCATATTACTTGAGCTTATCCACTTAGCTTAATTAATTAGATTATTAATACTAACCAATGCTTAATTAGCATAAGCATCTTAGATTAATTAATACTAATTACTTACTTAAAGATAAGTAATTAGATCAATTAATGCTAATCAAACACTAAACCCAAGTGCAGAGATTAGTATCACACGGCATGACATCGCCCTTCTCTATCCCTTCGAAATCTGGCGCGACATTGTGCCCTTGTGGAGCCACGGTCGTTGCTGATCTTGGTTGAGGACTCATGGCACGTCCTCACATTCTGCACTCGGCTTAGCTATCTGCCGTCGGTCTCTCCGTCATTGTCCACGAAGTCGATCGAACTTCCTTCTGATTAGGATCCGGCTGTGGCGGACCACTGTACACCCGGCTGCTCTTCCTCTGGGGCTCACTGTCGACCTCATTCTGTAACTTCCTCTTCATCCTCTAATGTCTCGACCAACTCCTCGTCGAAACCATCGTCGTCTCCGGACCTTACATTGTTCTCAACCTCGAGATGAAATCCAGCGTTGATGTGTCTCTTACCGCTCGCGTCTCAACATCAAAATCAAACTCTTGCGACAAAGAATCCATCGAGCAATTTTCAACAAATCCGGCTTGTTCACTAGGTACTTCAAAAAATGATCAACGTGGAAGGTTACCTTGCGAGGCCAAGAGGTAGTGGCGAAACTTCTTGCATGCGTAGATGATTCCCCAGCCTCCCTCTCGATTAGAATATTTCTCTCGCGTCAATCAACCCCTGCGTAGAAGATAGGATGATCCCTCTTCTCTTGTCCTTGCTCGAGAAGCCCCAAGCGCATCTGTGAGACACATCCATTACCGTGAAATGGCTGTTCCCAATTTGGTGGTCTCAAGGTGGGTGCCTCCACCAAACTCCTCTTTAGTTGTTGAAAGCTTCTTCTCTTTCCATTGTCCACTCAAATGCTACGTCCTTCTTTGTGAAATTTGGGGCGGCTGCCTTCTTGCAAAATCTTTGTGAATCTCCTGTAATAGCCGACTAACCCTATGAAAGCTCGGCACCTTTGTCAGGGTGCATCCATCTGCGATCACCTTGACTTTCTCCATGTCCACTTGGAGTCCTCGTCTTTGAAACTTCGATGGCGAGGAGAATCCCTCCGTCATCCCGAAAAAACACTTCCAGGTGAAGTTTTAGGTTGGTCTCAACAGCGTTGAAAACAAGCCCGGATGTTCCCAATGTGAGTGTTGCCTCCCAAAGACACAAAATCGTCAAGAAACACTTCCATGAACTTGCGAAGAAAATCTCTAAAGATCTGTTTACCACTCGTTGGAAAGTTGCGGGGCATTGCAGTCGAATGGAAGCTTGGCGTGAGCAAGCGTCCCCAATCGTGGTGAAAGTGGTCTTGTCTTGATCCTCCTTGCGTGGCGTGATTTGATTGTAACGAATAGCCATCTAGGAAGCTGGCATTTCATGACCCATAGTGTCCAAAGCGCTATCCATGAAGGGTAGTGGATGGTGGTCCTTCTTCCGTTGAGCCTCACGAAATCTTGACAAACCACGAACCTTGCCTTGTTGCTTCTTGGGAACCACCACGATGGGCGCCACCCATTCGCTGGTGAGCGGATAAATCACCCCGCCTCGGGTCCAATTGGTCCTTCACAACCATGGAGTACTTGGGATTGAGGCAGTCTTGCTTCACTCGAGCGTGCTTCCCTCCTTGAGGTCAATGCGATGGATTCCTAGCTCTTGAGGAATCCCGGTCATATCGATGACCTTAAAGGCAAATACATCTATGTACTTCCTTAGTAAGGCCTTCAACTCCTCTTGCTCTGAGATACTTGGAAACTTTCACACTTTTGCGGCTTCAACTCCATGTCCTCCCTGCGTCGGGGTCTACATAAACTCCCTACGGGCTCGCCCACACTCGTGCTGATCCTTCCTCACGGAAAGTCGTGATCATAGGCGTGACCCTTCAAAAGGCGGCACCCTCTCGGTGCTCCTCATCCTCCACAAATCTTCTTCCTCCGATGTCGTCGGTGTAAAACATGGGATCTCCCCCCCCATACACCATCTCATTGCTTTGGCTGGTCCTTGGTAAGCCAAATTGCTCGGACGAACTTTTGCCCGTGCTCCACAAAGTGTATCCGTCGTGGAACTCGGTCTCCCCCGTAAGCGACTTGCTCCACGATCTGACGTTGTCTTTGGGACTGTCTTGCTCGACAAAGTAACTCCACGCCTCCCAAAATCAAAGATGCAAAGCTCCCATACGACGGCCTCCAAGAAGTACCTTGTACCCAAGTCCATCGGGTCATCACAATGTAGGTCAGATTGAAGGTGATGCCTCCAATCACCGTGGGGATGTTGCGCAAGACCCCCAAAGGCTTTCTCTTGGTCTGGTCCGCCATTCGTAAGAAGACACGAATGAGACTGAATTTCGTAAACCCAAGTCGATGTGCTATTTTTTCGGTCATCAAATTCACTCCAGATCCCGTATCCAAAGGGACATATGGCACTAAACACCCTGCTATCTCGATTTCAATCTCGGGGGCCCCACAATCAACCAGTTCCACCCCGTTAACTTCCACTTGCATGCTCCTTACCTCTAGTGGCTCTTGAAGGACCGTGTGGCAGCCCATGATGGTGGAAAGAGGAGAGGAGAGGAGGAGGCAAGTGTAACTCTCTCTCATTGAGATGAGGCTTGGAGGGTATTTATACCCTCCAACAGGGCTCCCTAGGAAGCTCCACAAGAAGCCCCTAGGAAGGAGCACAAGAAGCTTCCTAGTGATTAGCTTGCTAAACTAATGATATAGCGACACCTAACTTAGACTAAGTGTATTAGTCTAAGTACATTGCTTTAATACCCTTACAACCTCCCACTTAAAGGCCAATTTACCTTCGTGAAGAATGGACTACCTCATCTGTCCGAGCTTGTGCAAATTGCTCCGTGAGAGTCCCTTGGTAAGAATATCTGCGGGGTTTGGTGTGAACCTTGACAAGTTGTACCCTCTTGTCATCCAACACCTCTCGAATGAAGTGATACTTCACATCCACATGTTTAGTCTTATGAAACACATTCTTTGCCAATTGGATAGCACTCGGCTATCACAATGCAACAGCAACTCAACCTTGATCCCCAAGTCTCCCACTAAGCGAGCAAGCCATATGGCTTCCTTGCAAGCCTCGATTCTTTGCAACATACTCGGCCTCTGTGGTAGATAGCGTAATGCATGCAAGCAGATCGCCATGCCCCTCCGGTGCACATGAAGACATAACATGTGGACCTCCTTTTGTCCATATCCCCTGCATAATCAGCATCTGTGTACCCAACCACATGCATCTTCACTACCAAAACATATGCACAAAGCTTTTGTACCATTCGGATACCTCATAACTCCTTTTATCGCCTCCCAATGCTTCTTGCCGGGTTTGACATAAACACACTAACCACTCCACGCAAAGGCAATGTCGGGACGTGTAGCAATCATTGCATACATCAAACTCCCTACGGTGATGAGTATGGGACCTTCTCCATTTCGACTTTGTCCTCCTCGAGCTTGGGCAATCCGCAGAAAGTTTCACATATGGAGGCAATGGAGTACCCAATGGCTTCCCTTCTCCATGTTGAAGCGTTGAAGCACCTGTTAATGTATTAAAATGCAGACAAATAAAGCATGCTTATGTCATTCCGGCGAATCATGCCAAGTATATGGCTCGCCTCTCCCAAGTCTGTCATTTCAAAGTGAGCATTCAACTTTGACTTCAAAATCTCATCGATCTTGTTCGACAATTAGCATATCATCCACATAGAGGATCAAAATGAGCAAGCTTTGATCCTTAGCTTGCTATAGAGGCAATGATCCTCATCGCTCGTTTGTAGCCTTGAGAAAGCATAAATGAGTGGAACTTGTGATACCACTCTCGGGTGCTGTTTCCATAAAGGCTCTTCCTCAACGCACACGGATGCTCTTTGCCCTTCTCAACAAAACCTTGGTTCTTTGCATGTAGACGTCCTCTTGAAGGTCACCATGCAAGAATGCCGTCTTGACATCCATCGCTAAGTTCCATATCATTCGCAACCAAAGCAAGAACACATCGCAAAGTTGTCATTTTGACTCGGTGAGAAAATCTCATCAAAGTCAATGCCGTTGTTGCTTGAAACCCTTAGCAACCAATCGTGCCTTGTACTTTGGTTTGCCATCAAGCGGTATGACCTTCATCTTGTACACCCATTTGCATAGTGCCTTCTTATCCTTAGCAACGAACCAACTCCCAAGTTTGGTTCTTATCGGAATTCATTTCATTGCATGGCCTTCTCCCACTTCTCTTGTTACTCATTGACATGGCCTCTTTGTAAGAAGAGGGTTCAATCTGTCTAATCCAGAGATGGATCATACCCGGAGGTCGTGTAATCGACCTCGAGCAGGCACCTCTATAGGTGCTTGTTCGACTCTTGGTTCATCTACGGTGGAGGAATGTGCTCACGCACATTACCATCAACCGCCCATGATGATCATGTCCATCTTCTTGGAAGATCACCCTTCGCACCTCCACGTTGGAGTAGGCTTCATGCATCTTGTTCTCATTGAAGAACACGTCGTTAGTACGAACAACCTTTCTAGCGGATCCCAGCGGTATCCCATCTCACCGAATCACCATAGCCAAGAAAAATACATTTCTTGGACTTAGGTGCCAACTTGTCCCGAAACTCTTTTGGAACATGGCGGTATGCCTCACAAACACTCGCGGATGCTTGTAGGATGGTTTCTTTCCGGACCATAGCTCCTCTGGAACGCCTCATCAACCTTATTAGGAGATCTTAATGATGATGAACAAAACCCAAACAAAAATCTCCTTGACAACAAACTACATCTCAGGAGACTCTCATTTTTTCATTAATTTTGATTTTAACCGGAAATCATTCAACTCAACATCTTTTTCCTTCATCAGGAATGCCACACTCTAAGATAAATACAATAAAGACAAATCATATCGATATCCCACATACATCACAACCAATCAAAAGTTTACTACTTATGTGATGATCCTCTTCATAAAACACTCCTCGAGACTCATTGATGATATATAACCAGATAAAACCTTCATCATATGTCCTCATGACAATGCCAAAGAAACATTTTCGATAAAACCTTCATTCCACAATGATGTCTGCCAAAGTACACATCTTGATCAACCACACAAAGAGTACAAAGTCACAACTGAGATAAAGAACCTTGATCACCAAGATCATCCAACCGCATATCATCCTTTTGTCCTAAACTTGTCATCACTGAACGCATCCTTGTCATGCATACATTTCAAGATAGATCCTTCAATATCACACTAAACCACTCTCTATGTTAACATGGAAAGAAAATGCACCATCAATTACAATATAATAAATGACTATCCACATATTATGTGGCATTCAAGTAAGAAGAGATAAGGACATCTCCGTCCTCAACGAGTTTAACTCTTCCAACTGACATTAAGTCGCCTTGTCGTCCCCTTCTTCTCTTTTCCTTGGTCCTTTTGAACTTCTCGCACTCTCTTTTGAAGTGACCCTTTGTGACAATAGTGACACTCCACATTCTTGTTACGACTACGAGATTTGCTACGAGAAAACATCGGTTGCTTCCCTTGCGATGGACCTCCCTCTCACTATGAGGGCACTTTGGAACCTTTGGAAGGTTCCATGTTTTCTTCACCTCCTCGATTAACGCTCTACCTTCTACATTTACAATGGTAAGACCACTAGCGAGGCGATTACTCGGTCGAAAGGTGTCCCAACTCTGCAGTAATGTGACCAGAAACATAGCTCTCACGGAATGCAGAGATGTGATACCTTGAGATGAGAGGACATCCTCGTCCCTTCCTTCATCTTCAAGTCCACCAATTTGTTTCAACCAATACACAAGCCGCACTTCTCATACAGTCACTGCAACCCACATCGTAACTCGTGGTCTTATCTTTCACATTGAAGTACCTGTTTTTGACAATGTTAGCATGATAGTAGATCTAGCAAGCTCATCCAGTCCCACTCATCAGTGTCATACTATCCGGTTTGACGCCTAACAACTTTATGGGCTTGATCCGCTTTTTACACTAGAACATTATACACTTGTTCTTTCCGAGCGGGAAGTTAGTACCATCTAACTCGATATTGAACATGACGTTTTCGATGAAGACATCATGACTCAAAAATCGATACTGATAAAACACTCACTCGCCTTGTCGAAAAAGTCAAAGAAAAGATCACGTCGGCCCGTGTATTTTGCCGCGTTATTCCACTGTATTCCGAATATTTCGAATTTTACGCTCACCGCCCGGCGGCACCCTTATTTGGTGCTGCGCGCCGGCCCTCACGCCCGCGCGCCGCCACGCGCCCGCCCGCCACCCGCCCGGCACCACCCGCGCGCGCCGGCCGCGGCGCCAGCGGCGCTGTGCGCCGCGCGCCAGCGCACCCGGCCACGCGGCGCTGCGCGCCGCGCCAGCGGCTTCGCCGCGCCCGCCGCGCCACCGCCCGCGCCTGGCGCCGCGCGCTCCGCGCGCCGCGGCCGCCCGCTGGCCGGCGCCGCGCCATGCCCGCGCCGCGCTGGCGCCGCGCCGCGCCCAGCGCCCGCCCTGGCGCCGCGCCGCGCTCCCAGCGCCTTGTGGCTGCGCCCGCGGCCGCGCGGCGGCCGCCCGGCCCAGCGCGCCGTGTCGCCACGGCCTCCGCGGCGCGCCGCGGCGCGCGCGGCGGCGCTGCCGTCGCGGCCTTGCGCGCCCGCTCGGCTGCTGCGGCGTTCGCGGCCCTCGCCGATCTGGATCACGCAATTCCACGGCTGCCCATCTGCGGCTAGAAAATTCTAGCATCACAACACAACCAAAAGCTCGATACCGTTGAAGGATCGTGGCAATGATGGTGGAAAGAGGAGAGGAGAGGAGGAGGCAAGTGTAACTCTCTTTGAGATGAGGCTTGGAGGGTATTTATACCGGCTCCCTAGGAAGCTCCACAAGAAGCTCCTAGGAAGGAGCACAAGAAGCTTCCTAGTGATTAGCTTGCTAAACTAATGATATGGACACTAACTTAGACTAAGTGTATTAGTCTAAGTACATTGAAACTTTAATACCCTTACATTTTGTATTACGCCTCTTCGATCTTCCTAGATCTTGACTCACAAGAGCTCTCAAGCTCACTACAAACTCCGATCTTGTAGCGCGTCGCAAAGCTAGAAATCGATGCTAGAACCTCTTGCGGTCTGATTAGCGAGTGGCGCAACGCCTCTTAGTTGTTCCTCACCGGCGCTGTTCGCGCGCACTTCTTTCTTCCATCGGGTTGCTAAGATTCAGCAAGAACCCCTTTGGTCCGGCCTCCTTGTTCATCTTCCAACATCACCGCACTTTTGGCGATGTCCGGTGGAACACGGGTCTCCACCTCCCTCTGCGAGTGGCTCAGCCTCCTCTCGCCTCGTAACCACTGCTGGACTCTCCTTTGTCCAGTCATTCTCCTCCAACACCGGGTATATGGTTCTATGGTATCAGAGCCGACATGATTCTACCCACGAGCAATCTCTGCAGCTGTCTTGACCCACTGATGAGGAGCATGTGAAGATGCCTAGGCGTAGGACTGCTCCTCGTCCGCAGCAGAGGATAGTTCGGTTTGAATCCTCCCCATCTCCTACGCCGATTACTGATGGTCTCTGCTTGGACTGCTACCTGAACGAAGTCCGCGCAAGACGATCCAGTGCATCTGCAACGCCAGGAGTGAATAGCACCTCGTTGCGTTGTCCTACCTCACCCCTGTGAGTCCTCATCCGGTAAGGCGTTCATCTGCTCCTGTTTCCCGACGGTTTCGTCCTCAACAAAAGGAAGACGAGCTTTTGGCCGCCAGCGCACAGATAAGAGGGCTCCAGGATGTGCTACGCTGCCTCATGAGTGGAATCAAGCAATTGTATCTCATTTCTACCAACTATGAAGAGGAGAAGCGCGCTCGCCTTGCAGCCATCTTCTCGCAGGGACGCCCGGGCGTGCCTCCCTACTGATCATCTTCCGGCCTTGATATGCGTCCAGGTGCGCCTTCTCCAGATCCGACCGGACCGGATGATGAAGACGACTTGGGCCTAGGAGGCTTGAGCGACAAGATGGAGTAGCTCGGCCCGCCGGTTCCACACACCGCACCCAGATGAATCCGCACGCTCCAACCTTTGATTTTGAAGACTTCGATCGTTTGAGGAACTCGGGAACAACGTTCCTCCTTCCATAGGTGGCACCGCAGTGTACTTAGTTCGGCAGATCCCTTCCACAGTGAGCAGTTCTGGTCCGACAAAAACTTCTTTGGCATGGTGACAACCCCTGCAGATCTGGAACCCAACACGAATGGGAAGCGCAGAGCAAGCTCATCACAACAACACCTGGGGTTTCCTTCACGGTTTTGCTCCCCGGTGGTGGTTTTAATTTTATACCATTTAGGAATCAATTCCATCGATGCTTCCTATCAACAATCCAACTATGGTCAACCCGGAGCTCCTTGAAGATCGAGTTCAAGGACAAGGACCGTTCAATGCTTACGACTATCACTGGTCATGCGATTGACCGGATCTTGGAGGAGAACGAGTTGATGTCCATAGTAGATGGGGTATGCCCATCCGTTGCTCAACCTAACAATGCAGCTGATATATTATCGTGGCAGAGGAAGGATAGGAGAGCTCGTTCCATTCTGCTGGCATCTCTCGACAGGAATATGATGCCCCATACCATGGATGCGGACACATCTGCAGTGGTCTGGAGCAACTTCAAACTCATTTATCGGGACAAGAGTTCAGTTTCTCTCATTATGGCTCATAGGGACTTTTTCAACATCCGCATGAAGGATAGTGAGAGTCCTACATCAAGCATGATTTGGACCCACTCTTGCATCTTGTGGGTGTGCACGAAAAGTTTGGGTCACCGTTTTTTAGGAAAAGCAACAACTTTTTGAAACTATGACGTTGGACAAAATCTGAACCTTTTGATGTTCACGAGGCTCTAAGGAAGGCAAAAGTTTAGGTAGGCGGGAATAGGCAAAAGAAACTAGGATGCACCGTGTTTTGGAGTAGAAGAGTAGGTCGACAACGACCATGAGTTGTCAACCTACCGCATGTAAGCCGCCAACTACCCGAGGTGAGCAACCCGCCACCGTAGAGAAGCAACCTACGATGGTAATCGCACGCGGTGATGTCAAACCAAGGCCAAGTACAACGGGTCGTGAGGAAGTTGGGAATCGTGACTCAGTAGTCAAGTACTGTGGAGGGTCCGGACGTGGGACCGCCAGAGACGCGTCAGCAAACGACTCAATTAATGGCGAGAACATTTATAGGATCGATGTGGGAAACGCTAAAACGCACGTCGAGGACAAAGCGAACTGGCAGACCGTGGATCAAGGACAAGGAAATTATCCGCCAAATTAGATGATGAAAAGGACGCCCAAGGAAGAACGTCGATAATATTTTTCCGACACCAACGCCAAGGACAAACTATATATGTTCGCCCGAAGTAAGCAAGATTGACAAAGATCGCTCCCGCCAAGACAGGATTTAGTGTTTTGGAAGTAGAAGTAATTCTTTTAGGAAGTAATGCAGGAGATCTAGGGATAAAAACTAGCCAGGTGGCACGCATCCGAGAGTGGCGGAATCTCCGGGCACGAGGCTGTACATACTCTCTCTCCCCCCCTATGATCGGACGCATGCAGAATATTACGCTCCAAGGCCAAGTGACCGCGAGTGAAGGAGCAAGAGCAACGCCACCGTCGCAAACTTAGCAGTCTTCCAGTGTCCAGTATGAGATAGCGAAGCGAAGGCAGGCGGGCGGAGCTGGAAGTTGGGAGCGGGCAACCAGGAAGCGAAGACGACAGTGTCAAAGAAGAGAGCAGGAGCGGACCTCCAGCGGGGAAAAGAAGAACGGCAAAGAAAGAAAAAAAAGAAGAAGGCAGCAAGCTTGGAGGAGGCGCCACCGAGTCTGCCAGGATGGAGCGCCAGGAAGTCAGGAAGCCAAGAGCGGAGAAGAAAAACCAAACTGCCAGGCGTAAGCAGGAAAAAACGTCCACAACTTGCTTGTTTTCCATCCTAACGACAACGGTTTCCAGTATGGCACGGGGTTCCGTGACAGAAAGGGAACAAATGAGGGGTTCACCTCAAAGGAGGTGCAAGGAGAGGCAAAGGCCGTCAAGGGCTATCTCAAATGGCCGCTTGGTAATGCCGCAACACCTGCTTCAGGGCAACTCAACCCCGAGACTTGGTGGATTTCGTGCCATGGGCCGAGGAGAGCCGAACATCCAATTAGGATGGGTGTATGGCCGCCAGGCCTACACAAATTTGGAGCCGATTGAGGAGTGTTACATCAACCTCCATCAATCGGAGATCGCTTCTTGCCGCCGCCGAAGAAATGCTAGGACCGATCTCGCCGTTGATTCAAGCATTCGCCAAGTTTATGGGAGGTCGGATGAGGAGAACTCAGGTGGCCCTTATTGAGCGGACTAATGGGGAAAAAGGGCCTCACAAGGGATATCCCCAAGAAGTATTAGACCTCATGGAAGGTGGAATGAAGGCCAAGACGAAGAATGGCTGGAAAACGGAGAGTATCAAAGAGCTCAAGTGGAGGCTCTTTGCCAAGATTGTCTTGGGATTGGTGAACTATCAACGCACGCCCCTATTTCAAAGACCAATTTCGGGCCTATGGAAGATTGTGGAGGAGCAAACCGGATTGGGGAACTATTATGTATGAGGCTTACATTCATCATAGGAGAAGCTCCTTAAGCCTAACGCATAGATGAAGGAAGTGCAAGGCCTTGTTACCTTAGCACTTACCTTGTGCATTTATGGGAGGAGAGGGTCAGTTGACGAGCAAGGAGAAGACTCTTGGCATCCTTTCAAATTATCCATCTCCAACCAAGCCTAGAGAGGCCCGACTGTTTGCTTTGAGGAGGACCATGGGAGGACCAGCATCCTCCAAAGAAGGCGGCAAGACCAAGGGCAAAAAGAAGTGATGTGCGTAAGAAGAGTCATTGCCTTGGCAACACCGGAGATTCACGATGAAGGCCAAATGGTGGTGTATTTGGATGCACCTACTGGAGGTGAGCAGCCTACCATGGTAGGACCATTACCAAGGGTGGGGGTGCGCCCACCATTTCCTTTGTGCCAGGGAGGCACCCATGCTACCTACTACGGGTAGGTAGGCAACCCACGGCAAGAGGGTGGACAACCCATGAGG
>VJWM01000323.1:0-69737 GCA_010909165.1 Anthoceros angustus | reverse complement strand
GTTGTAGCTCCTGCGCAGGCTCAAGAAAGATTCGAAGCACCACGAAGGAAGAAGGCGTTCTGTGATTTCGAGCTGCTCGATTCTGGTAAGCTTGCTTTGATTGAACCTCCGCTCTTCCTTTCCTCTGTTGATGTTTTTACGAGAAAGTGCGCCGGACGTCGCACCTTTCTTGTTAACCCGCGGTAGGTGTGGAGGAAGTGGGCGTAAAAGTCGCCCGGACGTCCGTGTATGCTCTCTCAGCTGAAGAAGAGACGCTATGATTTCGAGCCCTGCTTGATTCATTAAAGCTTGCTTTGATTGAACCTCTGTCTTCCTTTCCTCTGTTGATGTTTTTTAGGAGAAAGTCGCCGGACATCCTTCTGCTTTTTAAAGCGGTGGGTGTGGAAGTGCAGCGGCCGCAAGTGCGGCCGTCCGGCGCCCGCTGCTCTCCACTGAGGATCGGAAACAGCGAGTGGCGGACGTCGGCGCGCGCTGCTGCCCCTCCCTGAGGACCCGAGGGCGGCAAAGAGCAAGTCTGGCGGACGTCGGCCCGCCCTGCTGCGCTCTCGAAGGACCGGCAAGAGGGCAAACAAGTGTCACGTCCGGCGCGCACTTGTTGCCCTCTTGCCGATGAATTTGGAAGGGAATGCAGCGGCGGTGTCTGGACGGCCACTGACCTTCACCTTCCGGCCCAGGCGGGCAAGACTGGTCGCGCGACGTCCGGCCTGCTGTCATTCCCTACACAACGCACAAGGCCCGCGACCAAGATCTCGGCGAGAGAGGGAGGCACCGACTAACATGTGACCGCTCTAAGCAAAGTCGTGCAATCTCTCTCAAGCAATCCTTGAAGCTGCGCAAAGCCAAGTCGACAATCTTAAGCAACAAGGTGCAATGGGCCTTGTGTACGGATGGACGCCAAATCGGCCAGGCTTCTTCTTCCCGCGCTTTACAAAGCCTTCCCGCACTTCTCATGACCTTCCCAAGGCTTCTAAATGTGCAGAGGCATGGTTGGCTTCAGCGCTTCTCTCAAACACATAGACTCTCAATTATAATACACAGTGCTCTCATCACACACCCCGATGGCGCCGCATGGCCTCAATTACACTACATACTGTAAGCTCCCACTCACACATCCCGATGGCAAGCCCGGCCTCACACACCCCGATGGCGGCCCCATGGCCCTCAATTACACTAGCTACAAGCTCCCCACCTCACACACTGGCAGCCGCATGGCCTCAATTACACTAGCTACACAAGCTCCCCACCTCACATACCCCGATGGCAAGCCGCATGGCCCTCAAGTACACTAGCCGCACAAGCTCCCCACGCCACACACCCCGATGGCAAGCCGGCTTCTCACACACCCCGAGGGCAATATACACAGTCTCTCAACACATACGCCGTAAAGATGTAAACATCTACTTGTACATGAACCCGCCTTTATATCAAGATTTGTGTGCAAGCATGTTTCCTTTACGGACAAGATCTTGCATGCATTGTGTCAGACGCCTTGTAAAGTTTGGGCAACCAAATTGTTAAAAGAGTTCAAGAAGGCCGAACAAGTTTGATTTTTTTTTGGCTGGAGCGATTGAAGAAGAGCATGCTACAAATTTTAAAAGAATCTTGAAGGCTAGAGTTGTAAAATATCGTTAGGAAGGCGAAGAGGATATCCCAGACGAATGACGGTCAACGACTCCCAGACGAAGGCGTGTGAGGCGATTCTGAAAGAGTTGGTAAGTGTAGTAATTGCCACACCACTAGCCGATAGGTTGAGAAAGACGAGACGCATTTCACTGGCAGTGGTCGGGCAAACTCACGAAGTGGCGGTGTGAAATCTCAAGCAAAAGGGAAATTAAAATAAAGGAGATATCCACTATATATGCTCACCAGTAGGGGAGTAGATAAATAGGATTAATTAGAAGGTGACTAATTTGGGGAAGCGGATAAGGCAGGAAAATAGGTAATTTAGGAAGGCTTAGGTAATTTAGAATGTGATTAAATTGCTGTAAGAGGGTGAGTAGAGGCTGCCCTTTATTGGAGAAGGTTGAGAAATTGTGTCCTTTGCGATGGCGATCGTTATCACCGGGACCCTCGAATTTTCAAAGCATGAGTCTCATGGAGGCGAGACCCAGCATCTGAGCGGCGATTAGCTGATAAGTGTAGCCAGCTGGAGGAAGCCTCGGAAGCCGGGGTTTTCCTACAAGCCACAAAGGAGGCAGTGGGAAAGGAAGTTATCTCGAACCGTTATGACGAAGGCAAAGGGCAGTGACCTAAGCTTATTCGCTTTGTGATAATATGTCGCCCATCGCCCGGTTTCTAACCTCAAGCCCACGTTTCTCGCGCACTAAGCACATTATCGAGATTCAACATCATTATGTTAGAGATGCTTTGCTTTGAGAGGGCTTAGTGAAGATACAGTATGTGTCATCAACAGGATGATAATACGGCCCGATGTCTACCAAGGTTCAAAGTCTCCGCCTCAAGTTTAAACACTATTTCCACAAAGAAGGGCTTGGACTTGTAGATTGTAGTAGCTATGTGACGCAGACAAATCACTCATTTGGTGAGGCTTTCCATGTTTGTTCCATCATCTACAAAGATAACTTAAGTTGAAGACTTGCTTCCGCCTGTCATGGTCATGGTGCTCTATCTCTGCGTGAGTTGATGTCACGACGACAGACGTCATTACACAATGCTAGGACTAGAAGATGTGACAAGAAATGTCAAGATGGTAGCCTCTGGCATGGCTTTTTTTAGTAGTGATCTCCCTTTCTTAGTTCCGGAGCTCTCATACACTCGGGCAACGTGTCCGAGAGGGAGAGTTAGAAATAATACGCGCGTACTGGTTCTGTACTAATATGGTTAGTCGCCTAGACCTAGCAAACGATTAGTATAGGTAGTTAGCTAGAGCTAGGCCGAAGGACACACCCTCATGCGAGACCACCCATAAAAGCCTACCTATGAACAACACACTTGATTCATTGTTAATATAGCATCTTTGCTTAAGAATGACTAGCATGCAATTCTAAGCATGTGGTGATCCACCAAATCCACAGGGGATTGAGCTGCCCCTCTGAGAAGCAAGTGAATTGTGGCATTTCAAAATCACCACCACCCTATGGCACGCCTCCGCTAAAGCTTTCTTCTGCGCCTCTCTACGAAGGCAGAGCCCCTCGACAAAGGGCGCACTCCTTCCCTTGCCCTTCCATGCCCGGGAAATACTCTTACTCCCCAAGTGCTTTCAAAGAAGGAATTTACTTCCCAATTCCAGGCGCTGGCAATTTTCAGATTCGCTCCCAAATACTTCTCCTCCTCACTACCTAGCATGACCCAACACTTTTGACTGAGGCGCAGTTGGTACAGCGTTAGTCAAACACGCTTGCGCTCCATTGCTGCCATCAATTGATCTCGGGGAACTCCTCCTTCGAGAGCGGCGCGCATCGCGATCGCGATTCCTTCTTGCGCCCTCAAGTCCAAAGGCGCGATGCCCCAGGGGCTCCAACCTACGTGCCTACACCTTCCAGATCTTCACCCTTTCGTACTCAGGGCTTAGAGAGCTCCTCACGCTTTCCCATGACAAGCGCGCGCCTCTTTCCTCCTTTTTCTTCGTCTCCCTCAAGCTCAAGCTAGGGTTTCCTCCTCTTCTTTAGCTCGCGCCCAGTCTTCTTCTCCTCTCAATTCGACCGCGGTGATGGCGCCTACCTTCCTTCTTCTCTTCCTCTTCACGCTCAAGCACTAGCTCTTCGCGTGAAGTGGAGATGCTTCAGTTCGGAGTGAGAGATGGCATTGTCCAAACTGGACTTTCCTCCCCCAGATGTTCGCCACGTGGATGCCTCTCAACCCTAGATTGGATTCACCATCCTAAAATACCTTTTTCTCCCTAGGTTACTTATTTTCCTATTCAGTTTCGGCTGCTAATCGATTACCTTCTAATTAATAGGTCCCTAATTATGTATTCCCTATTTTAGCCTATTTATCTAACTTCCCGTTGGTGGGCATATATAGTAGATATATCCTGCTCATAAATTCCTTTTACCGCTGTGGAGCGTCCTCGACCTCGTGGCTAGCACGAGTCTACCGCGGTGATGCCGCGCTCCTCAACTCACCGTGTGGATGGCGACCTAGTGAGTGGTATACCACACCCTTGGGTTACCACTGCTTCACCACAAGGCCGTTTTAACCCGTTTCTTCTTCCCTAAATATCCTCCTACCTTCCTACTTGATGTCTACAACTCGACTTCAAAAGAATCGAAAAAGTTTTGGCATGTTTCCTCCAAACCATTTCTAACAAAAAAAAGTCGGACCGTTCAAGGTAAAACCAGCAAACCGGTGGCCCAAACTTTTCGTTCCACACGGTCGATCGGTGTATATAGTTCATGGCATGACAAGCTCCTAGTGAAGGCCTCCTAGGATAGCCCGGCGCCTCCCGGTTTGGTCTGCACCTCTTCCTCAGCGTGTACAAGGCCCTGTGTTTCCTGCCCGTACATTGGTGCCCTTATTTGCTTCCTCTTGAAGCAAAGCTACCTCTTGAAGAAAAGCTGCCACTAGTTCAGCAAAGTTGCCACTATTTCAGCAAAGCCCATGCCTAGCATTTCAATCTTCGCATCGTTTGCTAACTATTTGGCTTGCCCTTGTGAAGCTATGCGGGAGGTCACACTTTGTGACCAAGATTCAGGCAATGAGATGAGGAGTCAAAAACATAGCTCATCTCCTTGGGAAGATTCGTATAAACAATGGTGATGTAGAAGGCAAAGTACCAAAGGGCATTTCGCCAGCTAGTGCCTTGCCTTAGCTAGGACAAGATGCTGACATCCTAGGGGCATTTTGCCTCGGATATGTGTGTGTCTGTGTGTGGAGGGATAAAGTGTGATTGTTGTTCAGCATATATGTGTTGTGCTACCTTCGTAGCATTTTGTGGTGCCCAACACTTTGAGCAGGATCATCTCTTCCACATTGCAAGGGAGATTGTTTGCACCTCTTCGACTACTTGTTGCATCATCCATCAAGACATCTCGTTCATCCAAGCCAATACGGCCGACAATGGGATCTCGCTTTGTGTATGCATCCTTCCTTGCGAGAAGCCTGTTGCCCGTGTTGATCCTAGCAACTGAATTTGCCTAACTAGCATTACAGGTGGGGGCCGATGGTTGGAGATCTCGTCATAAGGGCATTAAATTTCCAGGTCATTTTTACACCAGCGCCATGTCATTATCGAGGAATTTCCACGTCCAGCTATGCTCCAAGTTTGGAAATATTTTCCTTTCATTTACGAATAAATTAGATCAACTAAGCCGTGAACCATGCATGAGTGTCATTAAGCGTCCATACCATTAAAGTTTCGGCCACGGCAATGGGAGCAAATGCACAGTGAGGATGTTTTCATTGAAATTACAGACCTATACGGATTCGGGCTTTTGTATATTCCCTTAGTTCGCATCCCCTCGAAACTTTGGAAACCCTAACCAGGCTGGGGTCATGGGTTAGGAGCTCGTTCGCTTAGGGACTAGCGGACGAGCGAGAAGCTAAAACTCCTAGTGGACCGCACCACTCTCACGTCTCCTCCTGTGCCGTGGTCGAGAAGCCTCTTTTCAGGCGGAGCCGCTGCCCCGCACAGATCCTCGCGGACGAGGCAGGAACGCCAGCGCTCTTTTGCAGCAATACCTGTTCATCGTGGTTGCAATGGTCTGTTGGTCTCTTTCAGCTCCTACTCGATGTAGTTATGTTCCCTGAGTACTTTTGTGATCTGTCAGATCTGATGGATGTTTGCCTGACATCTTCTTGTAGGCGAACGCCGCTTCGGGAATGGCTGTGAGTGATGAGTGCAAGCTCAAATTTATGGAGCTTAAGAGAAAGAAGACCTACCGCTACATAGTTTTCAAAATTGACGAGAAAGTTCAGCAGGTTGTGGTGGAGAAAGCAGGTGGTCCATCTGAAACTTATGACGACTTCACTGCTGCCCTTCCAGAACACGACTGTAGATACGGAGTCTTCGATTTCGATTTCACCACTTCTGACAACTGTCAGAAAAGCAAGATCTTCTTCATAGCTTGGTACGTGGCAACGGATCTGATCAAGTAGGCGCTCATTGTTTGTTTCTGTCAGGTCTGATCCTCGTGTCTGCATGTCTGTAGGTCCCCCGACACTTCTAGAGTGAAAGCCAAGATGATGTATGCCAGTTCCAAAGACCGGTTTCGCAGAGAGCTGGATGGTGTTCACTACGAGCTTCAGGCAACGGATCCGACTGAGATGGATATTGAAGTTATCAAAGAGAAAGCTAACTAGAGGTTGCACTCTCCTTAGGGACGATTGGAAGACTGTTTGGTCGTGCGCAATGGGCTGTGGTCTCGGTTTTTGCGAGCTGGTAATTGATTTCTCGTCTGCTGAGGGAACATTGCAGCTTCGTGACGAGATGTATTGATTATGATGTATTACGAAAATGGCGGTGCAGCCTCTTCATTTCTAAATAAGTAGGGACAATCGTGATTCGCTGTTACATTAGTCAGCACGGAGGATTGTGACTCCTGGCATGAGAAGAATAGTCTGCACTCCGACGAAAGAGAAGAACAAGTTTCTAATGGTGAACCAAAGTGACGATAGTTAGTGATTTAAGTTAGTTACGATAGGTAGTGACGATAGTCAGTACCAGATTGAAGAACGCTTAAGCACTAACCGGCAGGGCAGAAGACAAGCTGTGAGTCTCGTTGTCACTGAGTAGGACGCCCAGTCTAATAAATGTGATGAGGAAATAGCAACAGCTTCCCATCCATGTAGTACGTGCTTCCAGACGATTGAACAAGGATTTGCAACGGGAGCCACAACAGCGGCTGATGAACGACACGTTTTCCTCCCGGCTGGGCAGAGCCTCCTTCTGCAAGGATGTCGCTGGCACTTGTGGTGATGATACATGCAAAACCGCACATCGCAGAGCGTTTGCTTTGGAGAAGGCTTTTCTAAGGCTGGATGTCACCCTCCCCTTGGCTAACCCTGTACTGCTCACACATCTCACGTTTTCTGGTCTGTACAGCTCAGACCGGAATCCTTCCCCACGGGACATTGCAGGAGCATGAATGGATACTTGGAGGAGTTTTGAGAGAAGCATTTAGACGGAGAATAAAGGAACCAATCCCGGGCATCAGGAACGTGTTCAAATTTCAGCTCCGGATTCTTAAGCCTGAGAAACTTCAGAAACCTAAATAAAGTTACTGCAGTTCGTGGCTGCGAATTGACTGCAAGCAAAGGTTCTCAGGACGGTGCGATACAAGGATTTGCGTGCGCCGCTTCGTGCGGGCTTGTAACAGCGCGTTGTTAGGCCGTTCGAAATTCCAGATTCCGGATCGGACAATCTCTACACTCACATTTGAGCAAGGATGACATTGGGCCGAGTTTTTCAGCAAGAAGCCCCACCTCTCTCATGGTTGCAGCATGCGGGGAACGAATCCCGTAAATTCTCATCATCGTCCTTCCACTTGGCGCCCCACCTGTGGCGATCGCAGGCTTGAACGCGCCGTCCTAATGTGTGTCACAAATTTGTCTATTTCAATAGGCGCCACACATCGAATGGCCAATAAAGGTACAGTTTAGGGCAACTAATGCGTTTCTTGTGCTGGGTGGTGACGAACTCAGTGAACTGCAGACTACCATGCTGCCCGCGCGTATGCTATCGAGGCCGTAGCGACTCTGAGTACGCCAGCTGCAATCCACAGCGCGTAAACCTCCAGCGTGTTTCCATCCCCCGCAGCAGGCGAGCAGCTATGGTACGTGCTACCCTCATCGCTGCTATCACCGCCTCATTTGGCAGGTTCCTCTTGGCACCGTAGCAGCTCAGTTTCCTTTGTATCTTTCGCTTTACAGCTTGTATCTCAGATTGGATCACCTCTGTGTTCTGCCTTTCCTGCATATGTTTGTTGGCCTGCATATCTAGGTTGCCTCCAACCCTTTCGTCCAGCCCTTGTCTGTCTGTCTTTTGCCTTCCTTTTTAGGGTTCAGGACTGTAACTTGCTTACGTCCTACTCTCTGAGGTTATTCTGTGCCTCATCTCTGCGTGTGCTGCCACGGGATGTTGAAAAAACTTGACTAGTGTGTTGGACTCCTCACAGACTTTATATTGTTAATGGTTATGTGATTCTCTTGTTTTTGGTATGTTGTCTGCCGGATTTGCCTCCGTTTTGGCTGCGTCAAGTGAAACTCCATTCTCTGGCAGGCAAATAGGCATACGATTATCTTATGGCAGCCGCTCTCCAGCAGAGCAACCCGTACATTCATGGACTATGAAACTGTGTCCCTAGCAATGGACGGTAAGTCGTAACTATTCTATGTGACAGCATGAAGTGCAAGAGATTCAGCACTTAACCCACGTTATCCTTTTTCTTCTGCAGGGATTTGTGCCCTTTTTGAGAAGAGGCTCAAAGAAGCAAACCCTGATAAACGCAACATTACATACGATATTGGGGACCTTTACAAATTTATTGATGGGCAGCCAGATATAAGTGCTTTGGTGTATGTTCTCTGGATTCCATTTAGCTCATAAATCTTTCTATCACTGTTTTCACAGCAGTAGGATACGAGTTGTGCTTGTTGAGAAATTAAACAATTGGTGTTCTCGGCATGTGTCTCCAGACTTGATCCGACAATCAATGCTTATGTCCCTTATGATCGACAATGGATCAAGCAGCGTGCCTTCCAGCACCTAAAAAAGTTGGCAGGCCAACTTTGATTCGGGTATGATATGGCCGTATGATGGCTTATAACTCCTGACTACCGGGAATTAAATGACCAGGGCAACGCCCCGTGGAAACACAGCTGACTCAGAATGACCACCTATGCCTTCGGATATCTCTTTACGCTGACCTGTTGCCGAAGGCCCGGTTTTGTCCTTGGCATCGTTTACTCTACACCTCCGCAGGCGGGCAAGGTGGCTGGTGAACGTTTGTAGGTGCCCCTTGCCTGAACTGTCCTCGGATCGATGGTTGAATAACTTGGAAAATTGACTGACATAAAATGTGGGAACGCCAGGGGGTCTGGTGAAGACCTGGAACCCTTAATCTATATATCTTTTAATGTTATTTGCATTTGAGTTGTATGAAGGTAGAGAGGGGTTGGCAAGATGCGTTAATGTGTTTGCCTTCGTTCGTTCAAGATCACACATTTCAAATGTCTTCAATTGTTAAATGCGTGATCGATGAGTCCAATGTTCTTCTTTGATGTTTTTTATGAAAAGAAGTGTGAAGTGTACTTACGGGTTAAGATCACGCATTTCAAAACTATCAACCGCTCAAAGAACTTCTTGGTCAGGGATGTGAAAACTTACCTGCCGGTGTCAAGAAGCGCATCTCTCCAGCGCTCATTGTGACATTGTATTGGCCAGCAACGCCCATCGCAGCGATCGAAACCTCTGAAGAAAGCAACAATACAAGAAAGGGGGAGGCCAACCCCATTCTTGCGGCTATGATAAGCCTCGGTGCATAGGATAGTACTTGTGGACCTCAACTGTCGCGCATCCCTCCGCCGCCCAACCTGGAGGGTCAAGGATAACATGTTCGCAGACACTGTCCCGGGTGGGATCGGTTACAACCACATCAGCAACCGAAACCTAATCCCCCCAGGTCAAAAATAGATCAGCCCTAAGCGAAGCCCCATTGAGTAGGGTGTAAGGGCGCTCCCTAAATAGAAGGAACCTGCCTTCCCTAACAATAGCGAACAATCAGGAATATCTTCAAGATGTTGGGTTCCTTTGTATCCAATGGAGGTGAGTTTAGACGTGAGATGGATGCTAACTCCTCCTCCTCATACATAATAGGTCCATCGGAAGGAACACATAAAGCAGGAAGAGGAAAGTGGGTTGTACGGTCACTATCATCAAAAGAAGATGCAGACTCCTCATCAGGAGAAAGGGGATGAGGAGGCAAAATATCTCCCACGAAGGAGAAAATAGATGATATTCATGAAAAGTGACGCTACGAGCATAAAGGAGCTTTTGCCTGGAAGAATGATTTATAGCCCTTTATGCCTTCCGTATAACGAATGAAGGTGCATTTGGCGCTTTGGGATCAAGCTTCTTACGCAATGCTTTAGGAATAAAAACTTATGCTGGAGATCCAAAAATACGGAAATGATTAATAGAGGGCTTCTTGCCATTAAAGGCTTCATGAGGTGTCATATCTTGGACTGCAAAGGTAGGCAGTCGATTCATGAGATATGTGGCAGTGAGGAGGGCCTCCACCCAATAAACTTTGGGTAAATGAGCTTGTGTTAACAAGCAGCCAGTGATCTCTTGAAGGCGTAAGTTCTTATGTTCAGCTACGCCATTTTGTTGAGGAGTATAAATAACAGTGAGTTGTTGAGCTATACCTTCAGCTCGGTAGTGATAAAATAGCTTACTATTAGGGCACTCTTCACTATGTCACCTAGGACTTAATAATTTATTTAATTCTTAGGGCACTAGGTAGTTTCTTTTAGTAGTTATTTAATTGGTTAGTTGTTACAACCACTTGATGGTTACAACAACCTTGCCTACATAAAGGAAGAGATTTTATTGAGGTAAAAAATGATGGGAAAAGCCCATCTAAGAGGGGACAACCAAAGGGGACCAGGGGGTCGAGGTGAAGAGGAGCAACTAAGCTCCCTACCTAAAGTCACCTACTGCACCCACAATGTCATATGCGTGAAGAATAAACGGCCCGCAAACCACGGAGGTAGAGGAAGATGCGCCACCCACGCCGCCGCCTTGTGGAGGATCGCCGCTGAGAGCGCCTGAAGGGCAATTGAAACCCGCTGTCGGAAGTATGCTGAAGTACGAGGGATGCCGCACTGCGTTCACGCATGGTAAGCTGGCATGACTTGACAAATTTGTCAAAGTCCTCACCATTGCCCCATACGCTTTAGTGCAAGCGAATAAAGAGGTGGCCCGCTTGCATCCCGCCATATTTGCGACCTTGAGAGCCGCCTCGGCAGTCAACTCGGACTTAGTGATGACCGAGCGAGATGGTGTCGTGTAGGATCGAACCACCACATCCGCCATCAAACCTCGGTCGACGACAAGGTCTGTGTCACCGATTGAACGACTGCAGAGAGTATACATCCGCCCTCCATGTAGGCCATGAGCGATGGCGAATATGACATCGCGGGCGCCGTGAGTGGCAATGCGATGACTGGGGACAACGAGCAAGGTGTACCGTAATCATCGAGGGCGAGCCGCACTCGCAAGTAAGAGCGAAGCCACAGCCGGAGCAGCAAGACAATCGCATCGCAAAGAAGGTGGTTGGTGCGATGTGAAACTATGCATGGGCGGGCCAATAGCCAAGCACCTTCCTGTAACAAGAGCGAGCCGCGCCTTGTGGACCTGGGATGGAGGGGTCCCGAGGCGATCGAAAGCGCCGAGCCGCTCGAGCGTAGATGCTCGCAACCCTCGAAACCATCAAGAATAAATGTCGAGAAAGGAGGAAGTCCTTCCGAGCATCCACCGATAACATGTCCTAGCTTGCCTCAAGGACGCTGAGAGAGAAGGTTCCTCCTCCACACTGATACGAGATCCTCCAAAGGGCCTGCCATGGAGGATGAACCGAGAAGCCAAAGTAAAGAGGGCCCAATCGCCAGAAAGCAGGGAAGAGACCTCCAACAGAGAGTGCACTGCCTCCAAATTGCATGTAGGGACGCTTGGGGCCGACGCCCATAGGGCACTCAAAAGCCCCCGAGCCTGTGGATGTCCCCAAGAGTATCCATAATCTTCCTATCAAACCGCAATGGACAAAAGTGTCGGGAGAGGCAGACGGGATGAGGTAACCAGGCGCCTAGCAAAACAGAGGAAAGAATTCCAAAGGCCACCTGTGCATCCTCCAAAGAAAGGGAGGTCCTCGACATGGGAGAGGTCATGAGAGCCCGTCCAGAAGCTCCGATGAAGTCAGGGGAACCGAAGGGGACCCCTAGAATCCGCAGCCCCAAAGCCGGAGCAATCTCCCCAGCGGGAAACTGCAAAGTAGGTAGAATCCCCGACGGAGACCAGACGCGGCACTTGGACAGCTTGACCTTCAAGCCCACCAGAGAAAGCTCATGAGAGAAGAGCTCAAAGGCCTCCTTAACTTTGTCCCCGGGCCCGAGGATGTGAGAGTCTCACAAGGGAAGACATACTGGCTGAGAAGGCGGCCCTAGATAGGGCCCTATAGTGAGCAATGGCGAAGAGAGCACCGCCTAGGGGGTCGCCTTGCCCGTACTGGCCGATTCCAAGACAGAGACAAGAACTCAAGAGACGTTTCAGGCCGGTAGTAGAGGTTGGAGGACCTCCCGAGAAGCACCGGACAAAAGGTATAAGGCTCCCTGTGACGCCGCCAAGATCCCTAAGCTCCTCAAGATGACGCCCTAGAAATGGTATTGAAGGCGCTCGACATCAACTCAGAAGACCACCCACCCGGTGGGTATCAAAACATGCCTTCACTCCAAGCACCACGGACTCACCCGGGTGTATGCCAAATTGAAGGGGTTGAGGTCTTTGAAGAAGGCGGCAGAAGGGCAATAGTGCGTGAGTAGCATGAAGGCTTCTCCGACGCGAGTGGGCGCCGCAGAGAGGCGAGCTTGTCCATAGCGACAAGCACACTGACTGGTAGAAATCCGGTGGGCTCACCGAGCCACCTGACGGAGAAAAGAGCTCGGGAAGCCGCTAGATGGATCTTGAGAGAAAAAGGTCCACAGGTGTTCAAACACCATTCGACAACCGGCGGATGAAAGGCGTGGGGTCGTGAGAGTGCGAGCAAAAGCGCGATCAGGAGAAGGGATCCTCGGGACGTAGTCGGATATGTCGGGGATGGCATCCTTAGGCTGGATGGAGGAGGGCAACAATGGTCTCCTCGAGCGGGGGCTAGGGAGGGTCGAAGAGCACAGCGTATGACATACTCACTGCAGCCAGCAACGCGAGCAGTTTGTTGCATTACCGGGACTGTTCAAGCTGCTGTCATTCCGCCCGAGCCTTGGCCGCAAAGCCTCCTCACGGAGGGATGCCCATCCACCCGGCCGAGGCGGCTAGCAACTTCCGATGCCAGGCCCCACCCTAGAACACAGAAGGCACCAGGGGAAGCGGAGGCACCAAGCTAACTCGTCACAGGGATCGGCGCAAGGCGATCAAGGGAAGAGCCAGGCATGGGGCATCATCATGAAGGTGGCGGGAAGCTGCGGAAGATCGCGGGCATGGAAAGTGGGTTTCAAACATCCCAAGTATGTGATCCGGTGACCCGCGCCATTCCGGGAAGAGAGGCACCCGATGGGCGATCGGGCCGGGACTGCCCGCAGGCAGGAGGAGGTCGCGATGTGCACTTGGGCAGCCCAAGTAGTCTGGTCGAAATCTTTATGCATGTGCCCAATGTGGGTTTTCACCCCCTTGACACCGCAGCAGAGTTCCGGCTTGGAAGCAGTGCTGAAGTGTGGCATCAAAGTACGAAGATACGTACATTGTGACCCGGATCCAAAAGGAAGGATTGTGTCACAGAAGCGCGTAAGGGACTTGATGGGGGAGTACCCTAACCTCCCGGCGGGAGTCGGTGAAGGGTTACGAGGAAAGGCGCCGATGGATGTTCGGATGATAGGGTTGACCCATTTGAGTTGTCTTGGGCAACCGTGGACCTTGTCATCGCAGGGTTGGGAGTCTCAAGGACTATCCTCTGCGGAAAGGGTCAAGGTGCGAAGGATCCACGGCATTGTTCTATGACCGATGAGGATCTTGCGCTTGATCCAAAAGGGCAAGAAAGGCCTTTGGATACATGTTGGAGAATGTGCCGATGCCTAAGCGTGAAGAAGCAAGTCCAGAAGATTTTGGCATGATCCGAGGAGTAATGAGAAGGCGGTGTCGATTGCTTGGACAAGCATTTGACATGAACATGATGACCTAGTTGTTTAGCTACCGAGTCGCTTACCAACTTCAAAACCGGAAGAGCGGGTTGCAATGCGGTTCTGGGCAAAAGGCATTCGCCTCGCATCTCAGAGAAGGCGAGTTTGGAGGGCAAGGAGAGCGATGTGTGAGGAATTTGCGTGTTGTTCTCGTGGGGAGAGTGTGTTTGTGCCACGGCGTGCGAGCTACTCCCTCCTGTTGTTACAAGCAATGTGGAGAAACCCATGCAGTTATTGGCGGAGCGATGGCACAAAGCTTGGAGATGCCATGTTTCAACCTACAAGACATGGGGTTGGCGTGAAGGAAGTCGGGGGTTTGACTCTGGATGTTGACAACCCTTGAAGGCCAAGCAAGTGTCGACAATGTGCCAACAGCGGTGGCAATGATGTCATTCGACCTCGAAGCATCTCGTGGAGAAGCGGAATCGCACAGTGGGAGTGGCTTTGGTCAACAATCGGAGAGGCACATTGAAATCAATGGATTCACCAAGGAGGTGTTGATTGACAAGCACGGTAGAGTGATCGTTGGAAGAAGAGTGAAGAAGCGTTGGGTCTCCACCAAGAAAGGTTGAAAACCAAATGGAAGATCGGACCTTGTTGGGACCACGGAGCATGTGTTGGGAGTGACAAGGTACAAGTCGAAGGTTTCATTCAAACCAAGAACAATGAGACTTCACCTTTGTCGAGGTACACTGTAGTCAATCACGATGCACATTTGATGTCTTCTTTGGAGGCGGACGCTTTGTACAAACTCGGTCACTACTAGGAAAAGGATACTTTACAACGGAAATTACACGGGCATTACAACGCCTTTACTAAGTGTAGTAAAACCCCGTAGTAAACACACCTTAGTAATATCCATAGTAAAAGTATATACGCATATCGAGGGCTATATTATGTATTGAATACGGTATTGTCCAACCCATACGGTGTATGGCTTGAAGTGGTCCGTACCGGTTAAACTTTACAACGGAACCCTTTACTGACGGACATTACTACGGTACAAGCGCATTTTACAACTTCAATAACCATGGTTAATATACTAGAGTTAATCTTGACGTTTATTAAGCGGGGTTAAATGATTCGATTACCACAAACTAGTTGCGTTAGTTAACCATGATTAACCTAAGCGAATGGCGTTGTAATGCGTAACTTTCGCGAGCCACTGTTGTAATAGTATGTACCTTTACAACGGACCTTGTTGTAAATGGACCACGGTGTCTGGTTCGTTTAAAAGTAGCTTTTCATTTACAACGAAACCCGTTGTAAAAGGCTCTCGTTGTAAAGTTTAGTAGAGATAGGGGTCCGTTGTAAACGAATGCGTTGCAATGAAGCAAGTTTGTTGTAAAATCTGATGCATTGTAAAAACTCCACTACCGCTATCTTGGCAAAGCCTACTACACCATGCATCCTACAATCGGTAGTAGATTAGTTTGTCACGGCCTCCATTTGACGACAACCCGCCAACCCTCTTTCACAAACATACAAGCATGAACAAAGCCCATACGAGATGAACTTCAACAATTACGGTTGAAGATTACATGAAATTGTGGAAGTGCAAGCTCTGTTCCGACGAACTATGGTGAGGCTTTCTTAGCCTTTTCAGTTGTCAGGAAGAAGATGTTCCACCATGAAACCTTCATCCGGACCCTCTTCTTGATTGCCTCCATTACATTCATCACCATCTGCACTCTCATATCTGCTTCATGCAATAGATTCCAGACATTCACAGCCTTATCGACTTTCCCTTCAGAATCCACTTGAGGACCCAAGGATGGAATTGTGGTTTTAGTCTCCTTCCAATGCGCTCTCAGCTTGTTCAACCAATTTCCATGCCTAGATCCCACAGCCTTGATCTCCTCTAAAGTTGCTTGCCTATCAAACTTGGCTCTGAACCTGTCCATGAATTGCTTTTGACCTCCAAACCCAAAGCAAGAATATGGCTTACCGTTTTCCCCTACGCAGCAATCTTTTGTTATTTGGGTGCAACAACACCATCCACTTATCTTTCTCCTGTTTGAGAGAACATCCCAATGCTCCTTCTTCAAGCTCTTGGGCACATACTTATCGCACCCTTTCTTCCCATGTAAGAAGTGCCTAGCCTCCTTTCTCAAGTTATTCTTCCAATGCCTCGGGGCCGGGTGCCACTAAGCGAGCTACAATACAATGAAAGCTCCATGGGCACAAAATTGTTTGGCGTAAGGTGCTTTCAATAAGAAGCACTTCAGTCAGTGTGCCCAAAAATCGAGACGGCGATGGGTTGCACATGTGTCGGATTGTGTAGTGCACCCTATCCTTGGAAACCACGAAGAGTCACGTAGTATGTAACTGCACATTCAAAACACATAGACAATTGTGATTTAGAACATTCATGCAACATAACCTCATGCGAAATCCAGGCCTCAACCCAAAATTAAATGACCATGGAGTTACAAGCCTACTTTTGCAGTGTAACTCCGGGCACAATGTCGGGCACAGTTACGAACTGTAACGAGCCTCAATTATCGACACAGTATCGCTGTAACCCGAACGATAATCTGAGCCCAGCCACTATGTCGGGCTGTAAAACCCAACATGTGCACATGTCGGGCGATACGCGACTGTAAAGCAACCATGCATGGATCCTCCCCTCGCAAAGCAACCATGCTCCCCTCCATTTTCACAGACAGAATACTTACCGCTTTCATGCATATGAGGCAATGAGAACCTCATCTTTGGATGTCGAAATTCCTCTTCCGTTTTGGTGCACGCGCTTGTTGCCCTCAAGTCAACGTCCATACATGTCATAGGGATTTCGCCATGTACCCGCATGAGCATCCCCGATGCTCATGATGGGGTTGACACACCCGGTTGTGTGGCGACCCGATTGTATTGTTCGCATCATCCGCGCCGTCGGGCAAGGGTGTCCTAGAAGCAAATGAATCCACTTCGGATCGCCTTCCCATTTCCCGGTCTGCGGCATCTTCCAAAATATCGGCTATCTCACGATCCACAGGCTATCACAAACCACCACGTCGAATCGTGCCACTCCTTCATCTTTGTCTGAGCTCACCTTCAAATTAGTTAGAATTGGCCGTGTATTCTTGCGAAGGCACCTTCATTGCGAGCTAGTTGTTTCCCTTTCGGCAATGGTGTCGGTCCGAATCACACCCTACCGGTCTGAACTCCGCCAACCTCCTCTTCGCCCTTCTCAACGGCCTCCTCAAGCATCCTTGGTTAAGGTCGCCTCCTCTTCGTCCTTCCTTGCCTCGAGGTCGGCACTTGCGGGCGGGGATTCGCGGGCCACGCATGGCATACACCCATGTCGGCATGTGGGCCTTCCCACTCTTGGACAATCAAGCGGATGTCCGAGGTCACCTGTTGTGCAAACTTGATCGTGCCAAACCCTGTTGTGGCACATTTCCCATAAATTGTGAGGCCCAGTTTTGTGTTGGAAGGACATCTTCGAGGTAAGGCGCTGGACCTTGTGGAACTTGTCCTCCTCATCTTCGTCGTCGCCCTCTTGGACCTCGACTCCACATGATGAGCCAAAACCCGTCAACCCAATGCCTCGGGCCGGCATTTGGTGATCATTCTGAGGCCCTTGAGACTCTTGGTTAAACTCCCTCCATCGTGCTTGATCCTACTCTCCGACCTCGCGTTGGCCTCCCAAGCCATCTGCGCGAACTTGGTAGCCGCTTGCCTTGCCATTTGTCACCCTTAACTCGGCCACGCTTAGCTCGTCCACGATCACCCCTTGCTACCTCTTGCTGCTGATGTCTTCCAATGACATGTTCGCTCATCCTCGTCACCATTGGCGTCTTCTTCTGTGCTCGTCCTCCTTCACCACACCACTTACCTTTTAGGTGTTGGAGCCCTAAGATCGCGGCATCGCCAAGTTCTTGTTTTCACAACCATCGGGTCCGTCAGTTCCTTCCGTGTGGCCTCGGCTGCATCCCAGTATGAGGCCGCGTTGTCGCCTTGTCTCGATGTCCTCGGCATGACATTCTATCTTCACGGCTTTTGGCATACGCCATTCTTTGGTTGTGAAAAGCAGCTATGTGACGCACGAGAAAACAACAACACAAACACATGAATGAAAAGCCCACGGAGAAAGAACAACGCCCTCATGCGACATACCTTGACCCTAAACTTGCCTTTACCACACTTGTCCGTCTTCTTCTACCTGTTTGCGCTCCTCGAGCTGCGGGATGGGCGTGGTATATCCACGACCACAAGAGGCGGTGCGGACGCGTTCATAGATGTCTCGGTACTCTCTCCCTTGGTCCACGGTGCAGCGCAAAAGCAGAGATGGCGCGGGGCCCTTTCGGTGCTTTTCGACATCTTGGCGAAGACATGTATTTCCAGCGCATTCTCTCGAAGAAGAACACTTCTCCTCCGATGTCTCGTGTGAGCGGGCTATTTTTCGGGTTAATTTACATGCATTATTCACGCATTTATAGCCCGCACATTGAGCTTGGTATTTGAATATTTAACCTAAGTAGTTACGGGGCCAGCGGGTTTGAAACCCAAGGATAAGTTGAAACGCTATGCTTGTGGGTTTTCCCATGTCCTTGGGTTTTGGGGTTTGATTTATAATATTGGCCATGATTTCATTTGGTTCGTGACCACTGGGCTATAAATGCTGGAAATGGGTTTCCCCATTGTCCTTGGGTTTTGGTAGCTGGTTAAACTCCAATGGATTTGAGTAGTCCTTGGGTTTGGAAAAATGGTTTAGTGTTAACACTTTGGGTTTAGGAACATGGTTTACGGTTCCTTGGGTTCCGGGACATGAGTTAGCTTTTCTCTAGTTTCGGACCATGGTTTAGGGTTCCTTGGGTCTTGGGAACAGTGCGATCAAATACATATCATCTCGGTCAAATACATATCCTCTTGGTCATAAACTTTGTGGTACTTGGCCATGACCACGAAGTTGATGTTGAGTTTTTGACTAGTCATTTTGAACTTGGCTTCCGGACCATGTCTTTGACATGCCAGAATGTACTCGAGGGTCCAAGACACTGGCCTCTCATTTGCCTAGTCGGCAACAAAAGGGTGCATTGCCTTCAAGCCACTTCACTGAGTGAGTTCATTCTGATCTGGAGATCGTGTCTGCCCGATTGAGGTGCGCAGCGCAGCCATGAGTTTTCCGATTGGTTGTGTCTTGGATTGTGTATGTAGAGGTAGTGTTATAGATCTCGCGCTTTGGGGAAAGTTGCATCGAGAACTCGTTTCTGATTTCTTTGTGCGCCGTTTATCGTTCAATTCTCATTCGATCGATTGGGTTCCACGGGTTTTGTTCTCTTGCTTGCTCGGTTGTGGAAGGCGGGGCGACCAAGCTAGCGCTATGGCTTTCAACAGTCATGGGATCGCAATTTTTGACGACCGGAAGAGCTCGCGCTCTTATCGACAAGCCCGGCTCCCTTTCTCACCAATATCTGGCGTCGATGCGGTGCACAAACGCGTTGACAAGCTAGGCGTGTGCGGGGAGGTGCAGAGGTTTATCGGACGGATGTTAGGAAAATGGAAATGGTGCACAGGCTGAGGATTTTCACGGCTACCACCTCCTTGTGGCGAATTGGAGAAGGTGGTTGGCATTGAGAACAGGAATTGAGCGTGTGGTGGGTGAGGAGAGGATGCACGCATGAGGCAGGGACTGGCAGCGTCGCATCCGGTAGATTACAGTGAGATCGTCGCCATCCGTTTTGTTGTGCTAGTTACTGGTGTTGATGTTGTGTTTGTTTTTGGTGACCGACCCATAGTTTTTGGGTGAGCACGTCTCTCAATAAAGCGCGGCCACCTTTTCATTCGAGTTCCTGAACCCTTCCCTCAAACCCTATACCATATGCACATGAATGCTCACATACCTTTGATCCTCATTGTAAACCGGCGTGTTGTTGTAAGGTATGTATGTCTGCGTTGTAAAAGCCCCGTTGTAAAACTTGACAATGCGTTGTAAACCACTTCCCATTGTAAGTAGACCATGGGCGTTGTAAAGAAAATCGTTGTAAGCAGGCGTGATGGTATTTACTAAATGCGTTGTTGTAGACACATTCATTGTTGTAAAGTCATTGATCGGATCTATCGTGTTGCAACCGAAGAGCCCTCGTAGTAAAGTAGCTTTCGTTATGCCACGTCATCGAGCCAGTGGCTAAATACACCCGTAGTAAAACACTAGAGCTCCTGTAGTAACACGAATGGCTATACAAGAAAATAATCCATAAACCATGAAGCCGTTGTAAATCGACTTGAGCACGAATCTCCCTGTTCTAAAAAGCGGCCTATAGTAAAAGGCCCGTTTTCCTAGTAGTGAGTCATGGTGGATTTGTGGGAGCAGTCTACTATCGACCAGTGGAGAAAATGGAGCAAAACCAGATGAGATTGCCCACATCCCTCTGCGACTTCATGGCAAGGATCATGAGAACCTCATTGCCAGCGTCTACCCAGTGTTTGGCGTGGTGAAGAACACGCCATCTTGAACCTCTTGGCATGTGTCTAACAACCATGGCCCGATGGAGGATTTTGGCGAGGAGGAGGAGACAAGCTAGGTTGCAACCACCCTCGGAGGAGGTTCTTCAAGTCACGGAGTGGTGGCTGCGATGAGCCGTGCAAAAGTTGTGGAGGATGGTGCAAGAGGACCCGATGTCCTATGAGGAGAAGCTAGCATGTAAGTTCTTGCCTAGGGTTGAGCTGTTTGTGACCTAAACACCGGTCATCACATGGCGACCTCGGGAAGCGGCATAGTGCTCGTGGAACTCTTTGGAGGCATCGATGCGGCTTGGGCAGTCTTTGAGTGTGGCATCAAAGTGCGAAGATCGTGCATTGTGACCCGGATCAAAAGCAAGGATTGTGTCGCAGGCGCGTAAGGGACTTGATGGGGAGTACCTAACCTCGGCGTGGGAGTCGGTGAAGGGTTACCCGGAAGCGCTGATGGATGTTCGGATGATAGGGTTGTCCCGGAGTTGTCTTGGGCAACCGGTGGACCTTGTCATCAGTTGGGAGTCTCAAGGACTATCCTCTCTGCGGAAAGGGTCAAGGTCAAGGATCCACGAAACGGCATTGTTCTATGACTGATGAGGATCTTGCGCTTGATCCAAAAAGGGCAAGAAAGGCCTTGGATACATGTTGGAGAATGTGCGGCATGCCTAAGCGTGAAGAAGCAAGTCCGGAAGATTTTGGCATGATCCAGGAGTGGCCAGAAGGAACTGTCGATTGCTTGGACAAGCATTTGACATGAACATGATGACCTACAGTTTGTTTAGCTGGGTAAAACACCAACTTCAAAACCGAGCAGGGTTGAAGCGGTGGTTCGGTGGGCAAAGGCATTCCGGCTCGCATCTCAGAGAAGGCGAGTTTGGAGAGGAGAAAGCGATGTGTGAGGAATTTGCGTGTTGTTCTCGTGGGGAGGTGTGTTTGTGCCACGACGTGCAGCTACTCCCTCCGTGTGTTACAGCAATGAGAAACCCATGCCTGCAGTTCTGTGGACGATGGCACAAAGCCGGAGATGCCATGTTTACACCACAAGACATGGGGTTGGCGTGAAGGAAGTCGGGGTTTGACTCGGTAGGATGACAACCCGAAGGAGCAGTGTCGACAATGTGCCAGTGGCAATGATGTCATTCTTGACCTCGAGCCAAGCATCTCTGTGGAGCGGAATCTTGCCGTGGGAGTGGCTTTGGTCAACAATCGGGAGAGGCACATTGAAATCAATGGATTCGCACCGAAGGAGGGTGTTGATTGACACTGCTCAGCGGATCGTTGGAAGAAGTGAAGAAGCGTTGGGTCTCCACCAAGAAAGGTTGAAGAAACCAAATGGAAGATCAGGCCAACCACTTGAGCATGTGTTGGGAGTGACAAGGCATGCGGTGGGTTTCATTCAAACCAAGAAGCAGACTTCACCTTCGGAGGTCACCGACATGGGTCACCCATGCAGTACATCATTTGGGAGCGACGTTGTACAAACACGGAGTCATGGTGGATTTGTGGAATGAGACCTACTATCGACTGTGCCGGAGAAAGGCGGAGCAAACCAGATTTGAGGATTTGGTATCCCTCTGCAATGGCAAGGATCATGAGAACCTCACGCCAGCAAATACCTACCTGTTTGGCGTGGTGAAGAACACGCCATACGTGTGAACCTCTTGGCATGTGTCTAACAAATCGTTGGATCGACGATGGAGGATTTTGACGAGGAGGAGAGACAAGCTGGGTTACAGCCACCTCGGAGGGAGGTTCTTCAAGTCGTGGGACTACTGAGTGGCAAATTATGTGAATTCAAGGGCTTACCTCGTCACAAACATTTGTCATGCCGTGTGATACTAATCTCTGCACTTGGGTTTAGTGTTTGATTAGCATTAATTAATCTAATTACTTATCTTTAAGTAAGTAATTAGTATTAATTAATCTTAGATGCGTATGTTAATTTAGTGTTTGAATAGTGTTAATTAATCTAATGTGCTTATGTTAATTAAGCATTGATTAGTGTTAATTAAACATGGTTGGCAATAGCTAAGTGGATAAGCTCGAGTAATATGCTTGGCATATTCCTTGCATATTAGTAGTGTTAGAATACAATAGCTAAGTGGATAAGCTCAAGTAATATGTTTTGGCATATTGTATATATTATAGTGTATTCTTAGGATATTTATGGCATACGCCTTGATGATAGGATATCTTAGAATATGTGCCAGGTCTAGTATATACAGACCCTTCCATTGAGATAAGCTCGATCATAGCTTGTCCTCTAGAGCATGCAATGCAAGGCGTTGTGAGGCCAAAGCCATGACTCAGGCGATGTGTGAGGAATTTGCGGTTGTTCTCGTGGAAGAGTGTGTTTGTGCCAATACATGTGCTAGCTCCCCTCCTGTTATTATTGGTTGCACCTATATATCTGCGTATTAGATTTGTTTGCTTGGTTGTTGGTCGAGGAAATGCTTATATGAATTCAAGGGCTTACCTCGTGCGACAAATCCCTAGAATTAATAATTAATTAATTCTTAGGGTTAGAAGTAGTTGCTTTAGTTATTTATGGTTAATTGGTTACAACAACCTATAACCACCTACTCGATGGAACCATCTCCTTTTCTCTTAATTTTAAATACCCACTTGCTGGTAACTATCTTCCGTCCCTTGGGTGGTTTGACTAATTGCCATGTAGAGTTATTAATTAAGGAATTGTACTCAGAATCTACAGCTACCTGCTATAAGTCTTTTTCAGGAGAGGAGAAAGCTTGTTTTAAGGTAAGTGGTTCTTCTGGGTCAAGAGTAGCTTTGTAGACAGCTTGTGAGTAAAGAGACGAAAGGAGGGATAGGATCATCAAAAACAGCCAAGTATCCTAAAGGAGGTTCCGTCCAACCTGCAGGACCAGGAATAGTAGGACGTGACCTGAGGTTGTATCTGGGTGTAGGTGCTACTTCCATAGGAGCTGGATCATCTATATGATCTCAGACTCTTCATCATCACCCTCAAGAAGGTCATCGTGACTCATCAACATGTGTCAACAGCTCTCCGGGTAAGAGAGGGAGGTTGAGTTGTCTCGATTGTGGAAGATATGCTAACTCCTCCTCCTCCCGCATAGGTTCAACTAAAGGAACACGAGTAGCAGGGAAGGGGTAAGGAATCAAGATCATCAAAATAAGAGGAGGTATCATGTCTCATCAAGAGAGGAAACATCAAAATCAGAGGTGCCTCCCAATCGGTGGGAAAAGAGGTAAGACTCATGGAAAGTAACACTCGAGCATAAATAAGTTGGAAGGAAGGGTTAAATAATTTGTACCTTTGATACCTTCGGTAGCCAATGAAGATGTATCGCTTTAGGATCCAACTTTACGCAATGCTTTAGGAATAAAAACATAGCAGGATCCAAAAATCAAGGTGATCAATAGAAGGCTTCTTGCCAATGAAGGCTTCATAAGGAGTCATACCTTGAACCGCTGATGTAGTAATCGATTAATGAGATACGTTTTGAAGGAGGGCCTCACCAATAAGCCTTTGGATAAAGTAGCTTGTGTACCAACAATACCCGTGATCTCTTGAAGGCGAGATTCTTCACCGCCATTTTGTTGAGGAGTGTAAACAATCAGAGTTGTTGAGCTATACCTTCAGACAAAACGCCTCAAATTGTTGTGAGATGTAAACTCCACCATTGTCGGAACGTAAGGTCTTGAGTTTCTTATCCGCTCTCACCCCAAGCCATAATCCTTAAAGAGAAAGGCATCACCTTGTGTTTCGTGATGTAGGAAAAGACAAACGAGAGAAAGTCATCTATGAAGGTCAAAAATATCTACTACCACTAAAGGAGGGTAGACATGGGACCACAAATGTCTGTGTGCACTATCTCTAAAGGTGTCTTGGCCCTTTGTGGAGATTTATTTTTGAAAGGTTCTTGGTGGCGTTTAGTGAGGACACATATTTCGCACCAGGGAAGGTGTTCAACCTTTGCAAGGCAAGGAGTTCTATATAGAGGACCCTTAGACATTTGTGTTAATTTTTGACTATTAGGATGACCCAAACGACAATGCCAAAGCATGGTATGTGAAGGTGTCACTGGTTTGAAGAGGCAACATTAGCAAACGGGAAACTCCCACTTGGCGGACAATCTATAGAGACCATCATCTAAAGTACTGCAGATGGCTTGAGTCCTATGTCTTGTGTGAGAGGAACAAATATTCTGAAAATGTCACTTGCATAGTATGTTCTCTACAAAGACTAGCAATGACACTAAATTTTTGCACATGGCGGGAACATAAAGGACTTCATGAATAAGAAGAGTTTGACTGAATCACACAGATACATGAACCTACACCTACTATGGTTAGTTGTGATCATCTCCCAAGAGAACGGTCTTGTGTTACATGGTAAGACTCAAAAGAGTCTGTTGTAGCATATATGTGATGTAGCTCCACCTCCAAGTACCAATGAGGATTGGAAGGCTTGGAAGCCAAGCACACAGTGAGTACTGAGGAGTTGAAGAAGATGCCTTGTTCTTTGCAACAACATTTGCTCAGTGGGGCCTCTTCCTAGGTTCCCGTTCTTCTTTTGCGACAATCTATAGAGACCATCATCTAAAGTGCCTGTGCATATGAGTTTGTATCACTTATGAAAGAGAGAACAACTATTCAGAAAATGTCACTTGCATAGTGTGTTCTCTACAAAGACTTGCAAGATATTAAGATTTTTTGCATTGAAGGAACATGAAGGACTTCATGAATAAGAAGAGTTTGACCTGAATCACACCTGAATACAACAGAACCTACACCTACTATGGTTAGGTTGTGATCATCTCCCAAGAGAACAGTCTTATGTTCTGGCGAGTAAGACTCAAAAGAGTCTTTGTTGTAGCATATATGTGATGTAGCTCCACTGTCCAAGTACCAATGAGGATTGGAAGGCTTGGAAGAAGCCAAGCACACAGTGAGTACAGCAGGAGTTGAGGAAGATGCCTTGTTCTTCGCAACAACATTTGCTCCAGGTGGGGCCTCTTTCCTAGGTTCCCCGTTCTTCTTTTTGCGACAATCTATAGAGACCATCATCTAAAGTGCCTGTGCATATGAGTTTGTATCACTTATGAAAGAGAGAACAACTATTCAGAAAATGTCACTTGCATAGTGTGTTCTCTACAAAGACTTGCAAGATATTAAGATTTTTTGCATTGAAGGAACATGAAGGACTTCATGAATAAGAAGAGTTTGACCAATCACACTTGAATACAATCGAACCTACACCCGCTATGGTAGGTTGTGATCATCTCCCAAGGAGGACAAATTTTATGTCCTATGGCGAGTAAGACTCAAAAGAGTTTTGTTGTAGCATATATGTGAAGTAGCTCCAATTCCAAGTACCATGAGGTATTGGAGGGCTTGGAAGAAGCCAAGCACACAAAGGAGTACAAAGAGGAGTTGAGGAAGATGCCTTGTCTTCTTCGCAACATTTGCTCCGTGGGGCCTCTTCCTAGGTTCCCCGTTCTTCTTTTTGCGACAATCCTTCTCCAAATGATTTGGAATCCTGCACCAATTGCAAATAACTCCACGCTTCTTGTTACCTCTTACAGTGTGTGAAAGAAGATGAAGATTCTCCAAGTTGAGAATTATGTTGTCGCGAGGAAGTGGGACCTCGGCTCTCTCGCCTTCCGCCTCCCCTATACATAACCGTTGTTTATTGGTCTGGAGTGATTGGGACGTCTTACTTGCCTCCTCGTGAGCAATGCTCTATGAGTTCGAACACCGATGTGCTCTTCATCCGGATCTTCATCAGCAGTTTTTCTAGCATTGCATAATCACCGCATTTTGAGTAGTAATAAAGGGCCTACAAGAAGATGGCAAGGAAGATAATAGGATGACGTAAGCCTCCATTTCAGTGATAGGTACGCCAGTTGCAGATTCCAATTGAGATCGAGCCACTCGAAAAGCATTAACATGATGTTCGATGGTATCAGACTCCTTGAGTTAGCATATCTTCCACAGTCAGACACACCTCCCTCTTACCCAGTAGAGGAGCCTGTTGACACACATGTTGATGAGTCTGATGACCTTCTTGAGGGTGATGATGAAGAGTCTGATGATCATATAGATGATCCAGCTCCTATGGAAGGTAGCTGTAGATTCTGAGTACAATTCCTTAATTAATAACTCTACATGGGAATTAGTCAAACCACCTAAGGGACGGAAGATAGTTACCAGCAAGTGGGTATTTAAAATTAAGAGAAAAGGAGATGGTTCCATCGAGAGATATAAGGCAATGCTTTTAGTTGCCGAGGTTTTACCTGCCCGGTTCTCGATTACATACCTTAGGCTACTTATGCCCCAAGAGCTGCTTCAATACAATGATATTTGTGTGAACGAAAAGTTTGGGCAACTAAAAGAGCCAGAGACAAGTTTGATTTTTTCTAGGAACGATTGAAGAGGAGCATGAAAATTTCAGAATCTTGAAGCCGGAGTTGTAAAATATTGTTAGGAAGCGAAGAGGATATCCCAGAAGAAGAACGGGTCAAACGACTTGACGAGGCGGAGGGCGTCGAAAGGTTGGTAGGGCGTACTCATCACCGAGGCCACACTACACCGTAGGCCGAGAAAGAGAGCATCATCGGTAAGTGCACTCGCCTAAAAAGGAAATTTAGATATAGAGATATCCACTATATATGCTCACCAATAGGGGAATAAATATATAGATTAATTAGAAGAAGGTAATAGAAAAGTAGGAATTAGGATTTTGGAATGATGAACAAATCTAGGGTTGAGAAACCTCCGTGTGGCGTATATCTGGAGGGCAAAGTGCTGGCCAACTTTCCACTTCGAATCGAGACAACTTACCGCGACTGAGTCGGAGCGTAAACGCAAGAAGGAGAGAAGGAAGCCATCGCCGCCGCCAGGGAAGGAAGGCGAGCGAAGAAGACGGGAGAGAAAGGAAGGAAGGAACAGCTGAAAGCGATTGGAAGAAGAAGAGGAGAAGAGGTGAGAAGAGGCCGCCAGTGGAGCGGAAAAGCACCGCCGGAAAAGGAAGAGAGCGAAAAGTTGGAGCACCAAGAGTGACGCGCGTGACCAGGGAAGAGCGCTATCCGGCACTTTGAAAGAAGGAAGAGAGGAAAGCAGAAAAGGAGCTCAAGCACTAACCTTGCCGGTGTTTCAGGCCCAACACTGAGAAGGAGAAGCTTGGGAGGTGCTTGTGCTGAATCGAGATAATCTCTTCCACAGGAACAGAAGGCGCCATGCCTCGAGAGGAAAGGCAAGGGAAGGAGCCGCCAAAGGCCTCCTCAAGGAGGAAGGGCGGCAGCAGCCGCGCCGCCGGGGAGAGGCGAGTGATGCCCCAATTTACGCTTTGCACACCAACCCCGAGATTGGTGATTTCAGCCGAGGAGGATAACATCCAATTGATGGGTGTATGGCCGCACACCAATTTGGAATTGATTGAGGAGTGTTCATCAATCTCCATCAATCGAGGCAGCCGCCGAGGAAGGAATGCTCGAACGGATCCTCGCTGGACCGGCAGTATCGACAGTGTATGGGACCGGAGGAGGAGAGCTCGAATTGCTCTCCTCGAAAGGTCGAATGGAGGAAGAGGACCCTCTCCGAATTCCGCAGAGCTCCTCGACATGATGGATGGAGTGAAGGCCCATGCCAAGAATGGCCGGAAAAGAGAGCATCAAGGAGTCAAGTGGAGGTTTTCAAAGATTGTGCCGGGGTTGGTAAATTACCAAAGGACTTTATTTCAAAGACCAACTTCCTCCAATTTTGTGGAAGATTTCGAGAGGAGCCAAGCCGATTGGGCACCATCATGTATGAGGCCTACATCCACCACCGGGAGAAGCTCCTCAAGCCAAATTGTGGATGAGGAAGGGCCAAGGCCTTACCTTAGCACCTATTTGGTGCATTTGTGGAGGACTTCTCACAAGCAAGGAGTTGGAAGATGTGGCATCCTTTGAGTCATCCATCTCCAGCCAAGTTTGGAAAGGCCTTGCCTTTTGCATTGAGGAAGACATGGGAGGTCGACTCCACAAGCATGAGAGCAAGGAGGGAAGAGGAGGCAAGGTTGCCGGAGTGGGGCTTTTCCCCACAAGCAAGGAGGAGGAGGCAGAACCGCCGAGGGCCGAATGGTAGTCTATGAGAGGAGGACTACACCAAGGGTGGGGAGTCCCCACCATCTCATTTGTGCCTAGGGAAGAGGCACCCCAGCCTACCCCAGAGGGGAGGCCCCACCCAAGAGGGTGGGCACCATCAGGGGCGCCCACCATGGTATCAGTGGTAGGGGAGCACGCGGGAGCACCACCGCTGTAGGCAGCACCCCACAGAAGGTGCAGCCACGGTGGGAAGGAAGGAGAAAACACGAGCTGGCGGGCGCCAGGCCACCACCCGCTTGGAGGAAGGCGGATGGAGCGACTGTGAGGGACCGCTGTGATGGCCCGAGCAAGGGAGAGCTGGAGATTTCAAGAACAAAGGGAATTGGGCCCTTAGAGAATTGCCGAGTGCTTGTGAAGCACTCACCATGTGGATTTGAAGGGGCTAGGAGCCCCTTGTGGGCATGCCAAGAGGAAGTGAAAGCCCAAGACATGGCCGGAGGAAAGCAGGACCAAGTGGCAATTGGAGCCATGGAGTCCGACGAAGGCAGCCAAGTTGGAGAAGGTCAGAAGCTCAACGCGACCTTGTGGATCAACGGCGGAGAAAGTCCCGGAGGGAAGGTTGTCACAAGAGAGAGAGCCATTCGACAACCCAAAGGACTCATGGAGATGTAAGGCGAGGAGCATTTTGCCCAATTAGAGCAAGAGCAAAAGGGCAAAACGGAGGGGAAGGAGAAGAAGAAATGGACAAGAGCAGTGTGATGGCTACGCAAGCCATCAAGATCCGGACATGGAAGAGGAAGAAGGACCCTTCAATTTGGAAGAGAAGGCTGGAGCTAAAGGCTCAAGATCAAGAGTGAGAGCTAGAGCGAGAAGTGAGTGGTGGAGAAGGAGAGACTTGCTCAATGGCGAAGGAACAAAGGAGGTTCCAAGAAGAGGAGTACCACAAGAAAGTGGTACATGGATGCCGGTGGTGAGGAAGAGGATTTTGATTATGCCCTTCAAAAAATTGGCCACCAAATTAAAGGAAGCAAGGAGGAGAATGTAACCTCCATGTCAAGGTGGGAGAATTGACCACCGCGAGACGCCTACAGTAGGTGTGAGGATGGAGAGTGGCCTATGGAGATTGATGATCTCCAAATGCAATATCATAGCTTGGGGCTCACTCACAATAGATTTTGAAGGCCAACAATGAGATCTTGCTTGGCCAAGAGGAGGACATTGGGTCCTCATGATGATGATAAGGAGCTGCAAGTGCATGAGGCCTCCGATTTTGATGAGGCCATCAAGTGACATGGACTCCGAGGAACTGGGAGTCAGGGAAGGAGAGCCGCCGCCGAGAGGAAGATGGCGCAGAGAGCAAGGAGGGGGACAGCCCACCTCCTGGGGTCACCCACCACACCAGAGTAGCCAGACCACCGTAGACACACGCCAGTCCCACCGGTAGGCAAGCGCGGGACTGTTGAGCCCTCCCGTGAATGAAGGAGCCGGGGTCCTGAACAAGAGGAGGTGGGGAGACAACCCCACCGAGGAGGAGGAGATCCACCAAAGGAAGAAGGAGGGTGAGAAGTTCCTCACCCCACGAGCAAGAGAAGGCCGCTGTGAGAGGAGACAACGACCCGAGGATTAGTGAAACAACATCACAAGAATGGGGAGGAACTTTGAAGATGCTCCATGATAGGCATGGACAAATCAAACAACAGGAAAGGAGCAAAAAGGATCTCAACCCCAGGGACCATAACCGAAGGGGAAGAAGAAGGAGAAAAAGGCGCCTGAGCGCGCGGAGGGGGGCGCGATTGCTGGATGATGGAGGAATCAGAGCGCCGCCCCTCGGAGAGGGAGGAAGGGGCAAGATTGTACTTGCCCCACACATTAGGAAGATGACAAGGGCTGGGAAGGGGCAAGAGCAAAAGGAGGGCGAGGGAGCCAATCCACAACGACGCGTCCCTGTCCCAGCAAGGTGAAGACTAGATATGGTCAAAGACCATAAATGCTAGATAGAAGAATAGAAAGGACAGGTGACGTAAGCTGACATCCTTTAAGGATGATCCTAGGTAGAATAGAATTTACCAATCGATAAATAGATTTAGATGCAGCCTTAAATGTCAAGGTAGGAAATAATAGAAATTGGAAAAGGTGACCGCAGCACCTAAGGGAGGTTGTATGAAGGCCTCCTATAAGAGGAGGAGGATTTCACAAAGTAAAGTATCACGCCTTGCGCCCACACTCATCGAGTCCTTTGCCATTACAGAGGACCGTGAGCCAACGCACACCGTAGAGAGGAAGTCGCTGTGGAGTGCTTGGTGGAGGACTTGCTCACAAGTGCCTAAACGAGTTGCTTGTGAATGGTTGCTGAAATTGCTTTGCTTTGGGTGTGTGGCAATGCCTGTGGAACTCGGCTTGAGGGTAGACTACAGGAAAGACTCGGAGGTTCTCACCGTGTCAAACTCATAGCAACCGCCCAAGGAAGAACTTGGTGGAGGCCGACCCGTGCGTGCAAGGGCGAGTCAAACCAAGAAGCCCGAATCGAGGTTAGAATAGGAGGAAGAGGATGAGGAGATGAGTAGATTAGAGGTAGGTTAGTGAAGGCCACAGTGCAGAGCCTAAGGGACGAATCCCAACTGCAAGTAAAAGAGCGCCCCGAGTGGAGAAGAGTGGTCTTAGAAGTAGGGACGAAATGTGTGGATCGGGGGGTCCTGGCGCCCGTGATAGGCTCGCCGCTAAGGCGTGACCGTAATTGCAGGTCGCTGTAGGTCGAGGATTGGTGATTTTTCAAGCAAAGTGGTGCACCGGCCAGAAGAGGGGTGAGTAGAGGCGCCTTGCTCTTAGAAGGCTGAGAAGTTGTGTCTCGCAGTAGCGATCGGCATCGCAAGGCCTCGAACTTTCACACAAGTCTCATGGGACGAAACCCAACGACGGGTTAAAGGGATAAGTGTGGCCGCTAGAGTGGGAGGATCTCGGAAGCCCCGGGGTTTTCCCTACCACAATTTGCTTTAGCTACCCAATTTGATCTTGAACTCCATATGATGGATGTAAAGACGGCAAATTTATATGGGCGCTTGAAAGAAGAAATATACATGAGACAACCTGAGGGTTACGAAGTTAAAGGCAAAGAGGATTGGGTATGCCGACTTATTAAAGGCCTTTATGGCCTCAAGCAATCAGGCAAGAATTGGAACTTAACTATTCATGTGCAACTTGTCGGCAGAGGATTTAAACAGAGTCAAGGTGACGCTTGTTTATATAGTCTTATATCTGGTAAAGATATAACTAATCTCAAACTTAAGCCGGCTTAGCATCCTCAAGACCAAACTTAACTATTTTATCTATATAGTTATATATAGATATAGTTAAGATATATTTTATCTATATAGTTATATATAGATATAGTTATCCTCAAGACCAAACTTAACTATATATCTGGTAAATATATATATGGTATATTTTATCTCCTATTATATGTTGATGATGTTTTTATGGCCACATCTTCTCCTACACTCCTAGCAGAAACAAAGACCTGGTTGAGGACTTTGTTTGAGATGTCTGACTTAGGAGAGATGACATATGCACTAGAAGTTAATATCATTAGAGATCGTAATGATAAGACTTTAAGTATTGTACAAACTAAGTACATTAAAGAATGCTTAATTAAGTTTGGTCTTGAGGATGCTAAGCCGGCTTCTACACCTTTTGCTAGTGGAGTTAGGCTTACTTCTGATATGAGTCCTAAGACAGCCGAAGAGAAGTTAGAGATGTCGTTCCATATCGACATGTTGTTGGCAATTTATATTTGAGTAATTTTACTAGACCGATATTGCTTTTGAAGTAAGCTCGCCTCAATTTTTGGAATCCGACGCATTGGACATCGAAGCGATCATCTTGATATTTGAAGGACTATGCAAGCAGGACTAATGTTCAAGCATACACCGCATCGAGAAGTTAATATTAACAGCTTATGCGATGTCGACTATGTCGGGTGATCCCGACTCACGCAACCGATCAAAGTTATGTATTACTTTTAGGAGGAGCTCCCATATCCTGTCAAGTAAGAAACAACCTACCGCTGTCTCTATCTAGTAATCGTATATTAACCCCAAAGGATATAGTGTGGAGTCGATTAATTTTAGGCGAACTCCAACATTTTCAACTTAAGCCTACAATTTTGTTTAGTGATAGTCAGGGTGCCATTGCCTTAGCTAGAAACCCTGTTTTTCACTCTAGAACAAAACATGTAGGAGTTGAGTATCATTTTATAAGAGAGAAGTTAGAAGATAATACAATAGACATAAGTTATATTCAAACCAAAGATAATGCTGCTGATTTGTTAACAAAATCATTAGGTCGTGAGTTGCATAGGAAACACATGAAGTGTCTAGGTATTATGGACTTGGTGTCCAAACCCTACCCTAATCTCACACTTAGCAGCTAGTGGGCGGAATTAAGTTAATTTCATAATTACAGCCCGAAATACTTAAGTTTATTTCCTCTTCATAAATTTCCTCTTCTATTTCAAATAGGAGTTGTCATCCTTTTCGCCTCATCATTAATTGTCCACACACATCCTGCAAAATGCCCTTGTAGTTTTAGCATATATTAATATTAATATAATAAAGTATTATATATTTAATATAATAAAGTTATATATAATGGGATTAACACCAAAGGCACTTACGAAACACGTGTTTCATGTGCCCGAAATTCCTCACATGGTAGAGCTATCTTCATCATATGGATCCATGTTTCCTCACGGACATAGGCTCATGGCATCACCTCGACTAGTTTCCTTCCCTAGGGTAACAACATAGACTTTCTTTTCATAGTCCCTAGGGGCAACAAGCCTGGTTTATAGTAGCCACGTTCGCATGTTGGGATATTAGCATTTCTCCTGTTACATTTTTGAGAAGCATCCAATTTATGCAAGTAGAAATTTCGTTAGCTATTTTCTTATATCAGCCACGAAATACTCTAAGGGATCCTCACCGAATGACAAAGGAAAATACATACTTGTGTCTTTGTCAGTCAGCTTTTCCCTTATCCTTATCTCTAGCCTCTGCACATGCCAAAGATCCAAGACACCTTAGCCACATACAACTTGGATGTGTAATCTTATCTACAGATGTAATAATCAGCTTCACAAGGAATCACGTCAGCCCGCTGCAACCATCTCGAGCACAAGATATTCCAATCCAAGCCTTCTTCTCAAGAACAGTTTGTGGAGGAGAGGCGTCCATGTGCCATCTGTAGGATGTAAGAAGGAAGACTCCACCAAGAGAGGAGCGTGTCTGTCAGCTTCCAATACATTCAAGATGTGACAGCCCCAAGGCGTGCTTATGGGCTGCTAGCAAGCGATGCTGCGATCTGCAGCGCCTCCTCCTCCACATATGGCCCGGCGCCGCATCTCACCTGGGTCACTAGCAATTTTGGGGGAGTGTTCCTCTTTGTTTTGGTAGCCATCCCAGCCTCGAGGCATGCACACAACCCCAAGGAGGACCCTACAGATCCGTATCGTGGGTGGTGTCGTGTGGCATCTGCAAACATGGGTTTTCACCTTCATCGTCCACACTTGGTTGGTTAGCAGGAGGGTGGTGCCACAAGTACCAAGGAGCATGGAGCATGTGTCCTACGGCTTTTCCACAAGCACAATAAGAAGGGAAGAAAGGAGGTATCTCACCTTTTCTGTCTTCTCTAGAGGCATGGCTCCAATCTTCTTCTTCCTCTTCTCCGTTTTCGTCATCTGAAGAAGACAAGATGATCAAGCTTGTTGTTTGCTGATGGTTTCCTCGTGGACGCCGAGAGGTATGTTGGATTTTCGGCCTTCGTGAAGACGGAGTTGTTTGTGCATGATGGGCCTTTGGAGGCCGTTTTCTGTTGACAGGGACTCCTGCAAATCGGCCGCGAGAGTCCCTGTAGGCAAGTGATGCCCTCCTACTCTCAGTCATGGCGCCCGCGCTGTTTGTTCGCATATGCTTCCTCTAGGCATTTTCAACCTCGCCATAGCTCTTGCTTGCCCTTGTCAGAATGAAGCAACTTGTGGATGGAGACGGGTTTCCTGTACACCCGTTTTTAGTGGTTGGAGGGAAATATGGCCTTACCCTTTTACTTATTGAATTGAAGACCATATTTTTTCAGTGATATATTTCTTATGCCATATTTACAGCCCGTTATCAAGGCTAGCTATTTCAACTTTATTATGGAGACAATAACAATGAAATGTATTTTTCAATTCAAGTTTTCATTTCAACTTTTTAGGCTCCTATTTTTCAATAAGTGGGAGTTCTCCTTAGCTACTTAGCTCATTGGATAGCTAGTTTTTACCCCTATTTCATAGTGAGTGGGAGTGATGAAATACCTTGCATATTAGGGCACTATTCATTAGGGCTCCTATAAATCCCTAGAATTAATAATTAATTAATTCTTAGGGTTAGAAGTAGTTGCTTTAGTTATTTATGGTTAATTGGTTACAACAACCTATAACCACCTACTTCATATAAACTCAATGTACTTTCTATTATCATAATCAATGTATAAGATCCTTTGAGCAAGTCCTCAATTCTCTTCAGTACGGTGGTTGTTGGAACAAATTTCAAAAATTCCAAACCATCTTTTGATTCCCATTGAGGGGAGGTTGAGTACTGCTTACTTCGGATGACCGTAACTTGACCTCGGTCCCGCCGTTCCTCTCTCATGATTTTAAATTGATGTTGGAAGGGCAGTTATTATTCCCGGCGCCTTGTATGCATATCCTCTCGTCCCCTTCTTAATGGGCCATACATAAGACCGAAAATCTACCACCTCTATTATTACTTTAACCCGGGCGTTGGGGTGAAAGCCCACTGTAGAGATCTCGAAAGTGTATAGTAAGCTTCTTTGTGCCTAGAAGCAGAAAACATTTGATCAACTTTGATCATGGGTATGACTAACCAATAGGAACCCAACCTTTATTTTAACGAACACACGAAGGTCGATGAGCATATTTAGAATGCGAATAGTAGGCTGGTTCTTGTTCTCACGGCAAGTATTATCCGGTGGAGGTAAAGAACTTTTAGGAAGCACCCTTCATAAGAAAATATGACATCACGAATTATATGGATAGTGAGATTGGCGTCGTTATGCATTAGCGTAGTGTAAATATGCCCTCGCCTTGAAAGTGCAATTATGTATCATACATCCCACCACATGAACATTAATAAGTGATGCCTCCGCCAACTCTTTGGGATATCGGAGGAAATGAGGGAGCTCTCTTCTCGGTCCATGCCATCGATAGCAAGTTGCATATACTTGATTTATAACTTTTGGACCGATGTTTTGCTGCTTTGTCTCTCTCATTGCTTAGTCGCACTGTGATGCCAATGCTCCTTCAGAAACCTCTCGCATAAATGGAGATCAGACGAGTATTAAATCAGACGGTATTATTGCACAACCAGTGTAATTATAACATGAACATGGGTGAACGCCTAAGTTAGGCATGCCGGGCCCTCCTGGACCGACATAATGAAAGCTTTGCCGGCCAAAGGTTCCCCGCAGGCGCGGCCCGCCGCGCCCCGTCCCATGTAATCGAAAGGGTGCTGGCCCCCAATACAATGGAAGCACGTTTCCTCCTAGCTGCAACCTGTGTGACTATTGCACGCTGGTATCTAGATTGCCACACCTCTACGACAACTGAGACGCAAGCCTGCCGATGGCCTACCTTTTTAAGAAGCCACATATGCATATACACTCCGCACAGGACATGTAAACAAGGTAGTCATGCATCCTTCAGCAGAATGGTTCTTAGAAACTATGCACTACCCAGCATGATATGAAGAACAAACCTTATCTGCTCTCTGGAAGTGTTTGGGGAGTGCGCTTCTCACATAAAGAGCTAGTGGAAAACCTATTAGACTTCGGAATCCCCTACTAGAAAAGGGCATATGTTACACTTTATGTTAAGATTTGGACCCCTTTGTTGCAATTATGTTAAAATCTTGGGGTCTTGTTACACTTTTGGGACCCCTTATTACGATTAGGTTTGGAAACCAACCCTCCACCTTATTACGTCATGTAAGTCTTGTTGCAATTATGTTGCAATGTAGTGAGAGGTGGTTTGTGTCCCTCTCAAAATTTCAACATAATTGCAACAACCAAAGTGTTACATCGTCTCTTGTTACGTTGGCTTGGTACCGAACCTCCTCCCCATCTACCTTCCTCTTTTTACTACTATTACCCTATGGAATACCTAGTTTTACTTAGTAGTTCCCACCGATACTCGTATGAATACACATATATAAAAATACATGTATGAATACATTCTTTGTAAAATACACGTATTGTTCATGGTAACATATACTATATGGTAATTTCCTGTGATATATGGTCATATTCTATTTTATATAAAATAAGCATATACGTCACACGGATAACGTACATACTTTGTACACGTCCACGTCGTTTACTAGTTTGTCCTTGAGCACTCGGTGCCTTTTGTGCCTCGAGTTTGTGCTACAGCGGACCCATGTTTGCTATGGTGGCTCAAGTCCTCCCTCCTTCTCTCTCCCCTAGACAACCGCCTCATGTCCTGCGCCTTTTTGCCCTTGCCTCGACCATGGCTGCTGTTGGTTGCTCCACTCCTATCCTCCTCTGCCTTCTTCCATCGCCTTCCCTAACTTCACATCATAGTACACGCATCGCTGAAAATTTGAGATAAGAAATAAGCATGGAATGGGTCTTGGCGACCTTGCAACTACTTGCGATTGTACATGTACACGAGACACCCGCCATGCTACTATCGCCTTCTCTAACATCAAATCGCACTAGCTAGTTACGCCTGAAAATTTGAGAGAAATCACGATTGGAGCAGGTCTTGGCACGACCTTGCAATGCTCTACAAGATACGCGGGTACGTGATCCCGCCCGCCACCATCCCTTCACCAACATCATGTCACGGTGGTTACGCATCAACTGAAAAATTGAGCGGAAATCACAGCATGGAATGGGTCTCTCTGGAAATCACGGCATGGATTGGGTCTCTACTTGAAATCACGGCATGGAGCGGGCCTCCTCCTCTTCCTTCCCTCTCCCTCCTCCTTCTTCCATCTCCCCCCTCCTTCCTCCCTCCTTCCTCCCTCCTTCCTCCCTCCTCCTCCTTCTTCCATCTCCCCTCCTTCCTCCCTCCTTCCTCCTCCTTCTTCCATCTCCCCTCCTTCCTCCCTCCTTCCTCCCTCCTTCCTCCTCCTCCTCCTCCCTCTTCCTCCTCTCCCCTTTTCCTCCTTGCCTCTCCTCCTCCTCCTCCTCTTCCCTCTCCCTCCTTCCTCCTCCTCCTCCTCCTCCTCCTCTCCTCCTCCTCCTCCTCTCCTCCTCCATTTCCTCCTCTCCTCCTCCTCCTCCTCCTCCTCCTCCTCCTCCTCCTCCTCCTCCTCTCCTCCTCCTCCTCCTCCTCCTCCTCCTCTCCTCCTCCTCCTCCTCCTCCTCCTCCTCCTCCTCCTCCTCCTCCTCCTCCTCCTCCCTCCTCTCCTCCTCCTCCTCCTCCTCCTCCTCCTCCTCCTCCTCCTCCTCCTCCTCCTCCTCCTCCTCCTCCTCCTCTCCTCCTCCTCCTCCTCTCCTCCTCCTCCTCCTCCTCCTCCTCCTCCTCCTCCTCCTCCTCCTCCTCCTCCTCCTCCTCCTCCTCCTCCTCCTCCCTCCTCCTCCTCCTCCTCCTCCTCCTCCTCCTCCTCCTCCTCCTCCTCCTCCTCCTCCTCCTCCTCCTCCCTCCTCCTCCTCCTCCTCCTCCTCCTCCTCCTCCTCCTCCTCCTCCTCCTCAGATCCCTCTCTCCCTCCTCCTTGACTCTCCTGCTCCTCCTCCTCCTCCTCCTTATCTACCTCGGATCCCGTCCCCTTTTCCTCCTTGCCTATCGCCTTCTCTAACATCAAATGACACTAGCTAATTACGCTGAAAATTTGAGAGGAAATCACGATATTGGAAGTACAAGATGCTGCGGGTGTACACGTGATCATACGCCACCATCCGTCACCTCGTCATGTCACAGTTACGCATCGGTGAAAAATTGAGACTAGAAATCACGACTTGCGGGTCTTTACTTGAAATCCACGGCATGGAGCGGGCCTCTTTCTTTCCCTCTCCCTCCCTCCTCCTTTCCATCTACCCTCCTCTTCTCCCTCCCCTCCTCTTCCTTCCCTCTCCCTCCTCTTGCTCCTCTTCTTTCCATCTTCCCTCCTCCTCCTTATAATCTCCCCTCTCCTTTCGCTTTCCCTCCTCCTCCTTCCCTCTGCCCTCCTCTCCTCCTCCTCCTCCTCCTCCTCCTCCTCCTCTACCTCGGATCCCTCTCCCCTTTCCTCATTGCCTCTCCTCCTCCTCCTCCTCCTCCTCCTCCTCCTCCTCCTCTACCTCGGATCCCTCTCCCTATTTCCTCCTTGCCTCTCCCTTCCTCCTCTCCTCCTCTCCTCCTCCACCTCCTCTCCCTTCCTCCTCTCCCTCCTTCTCCTCCTTGCCTCAGCAGAGTGAGCCTCGGACCTGAACTTAGACATATAAATAATATTATGTTTAGGTCACCTTTAAAGGTGACTTAATGGGCATGTTCTTGTGATATTGATGCAGGCACCATTAACAAATAGTTGTGAAGAGAGTGCAAAGAAAGCGCTAGGAAAAACCTTAACTAATTGTACTCCCAATGGGGTGTAATAAAGATGGGGAATGGAAGAAGAGAGGGTCCTTATTGATCATGTTGCAATTGCATGAGGAATTCATAAACAATGCATATGAGAGGGATGTAGTTAAGAGGGTGAAGTGGTAGGAGAGAGAGCGAGTTCGTGTTAAGATTGTAGGCCCACTTGGGGAAAGAAATGACAAACTTAATACCAAGCCTCCAAATGATGTTGCAAGTTAGAAGTATAACATAAAATTGCAACAACAACTGTAACATAGGCTGCCCTTTCTAGTAGGGATCCTAACCTTCGGGAAGTTGGTCCTCCAGAGAGTCAGAAAATAAGGATGCGACACCGAACTTCATACTAGATGGGGTGTCATATCCAGCGATCAGGGTGGATCTCCAACTTTGAGCGTGTCCTGTGGAACACATCAACGTTTGGCAACCTTTCACTTGGCATTATCCATCCGAACGGCTCCCGAATGTAGATGGTTGTCGCTGATTCCTCTTAACCCATCCACGGTGCATTGCAACACCACGCTCTTCAACTCCTCGTGCCTCTGAGCCGATCACGGTATACTCTTGAAAAGCTTGCAAACAACACCGATATCGCGCTCCCATTATATGCGTGATGACCTTGTCCTTTCTGACACCTAAGTCCCACGGGAGGCGAGAAATATCTCTTGCTCGCCTCCCATTCTCGAGCGATAACGTTGCTCATGGAAATTGGCCTTGGACATTGGTATACGCGCTGCTTGTTGCGGCATGGCTTGAAGTCCCGTGACACGCGTCGGAGTTGCTCTTGATAAAGGAACTCCTTGCACGCCTTCTGCAAAACCCACCATTGCATGTCCCTAAGCGCCACAAATGTTCGCTCAATGGTTTGGGGTGGAATGGCCCGTGCTTGTGACCTCCCTTCTCTCCTTTGAAAGGTGCATCGGCCACGAGGGATTTCCGTGAACACCCTCCTTCCTCAATTGAAACAACCCGGCCTTAGCATGCATGGGAATTATCCGCTTCTTCATGGCGTGGCCACGTACTGGACTCATCCCCGCAGTGGAATCTGATTCATGTTCCTTGGTGTACAAGGAACACCACGAGGGATCCTTGGTGAGGTCTGCACCCGCCTCCTCCAACCTTCACGCAACACGCCATGATTTGGTGACACGATCCCGGTAGGTCAAGCGCCTCTTGTGGTCATGTTGGCATCAAGCGTGAGTGCGGACTAACAGCGACCATCGACTATCCACAAACCATTTGGGGACTGTGGTATGATGTGCGTCATCATCGGGTGTGGGAGGAAAACCCGGGGCTTGAGGCTTCCCCTCTAGCGGCCACACTTATCACTATCGTCGTTGGGTTTCGTCCCATGAGACTTCGTGTGAAAGTTCGAGTCTTGAAAACAATCGCTACTGAGTGACACAACTCAACCTCCTAAACAAGCAAGGCCCTCTACTCTCTCTCCACTCACCCACCTTTGCTCAGAAAAATCACCAATCCTCGACCTACAACAACACAACACAATTGCAGGTCACCTTGCCTTAGAGGAGCCTATCACGGGCGCCAGGGACCCCTGATCCACACCATGATTTCGTCCCTACTTAAGACCAACCTTCTCCACTCGGGGCGCCCTTTTACTTGCAGTGTAATAAAGATGGGGGAGCGGAAGAGAAGAGAGAGAGGGTCCCTTATTCGATCATGTTGCAATTGCATGAGGGAATTCATAAACAATGCATATGAGAGGGATGTAGTTAAGAGGGTAGTAGTAGGAGAGAGAGAGCGAGTTAAATGTTAAGATTGTAGGCCCACTTGGGGAAAGAAATGACAAACAATACCAAGCCTCAAATGATGTTGCAAGTTAAATGTAACATAAAATTGCAACAACAGTATGTATAAGCTGCCCTTTCTAGTAGGGGAGGCAGGGCGACTTATAAGGAGTTGGCGAGATACCAAGAAGTCACGTCAAGCTAGCAGGGGCACGTGCGCTCGGTGCCGGGGAACTGATATCAAGGCGGACACGGTGAAGCGGAGGCCGTTTCATCTGAAAGAAACTCCAAGCGAGTTTTCATTGAAGTCAAAGCGCCCGAAAAAGCTTCGATTTAAGTTCGGCGGCGGGGCACCATTCGGCGGCTCGGCCCGAGCAGCAGCGGCAGCAGCGCCGCCCGGAATCCTCACCGGATCTGCACCCCGCCGATCGGGCGATTCTCCACCAATCGGGGCGCACAAAATCGAAGGCGCCACGACAGCGATCTAGCGGTGAGATCCGAGGCGTGGCGGCTGGCCAATTGGTCTTGGATGCCCGCTGAAGGATGCGAAATCTCGATCTGTTTGGACGTTGGGCTATCACGCATGTAGGAATGCGGGCCTTGGGAGATTGCGTGCTGAAGTGCAGTGCTTGATTTGATGAGGCATTATACCCGCAGCGGCGGAAACTGGATTCGGATCTTTGGCCAATAATCCGTTTGGTGGAACCCGGAGACTGCGGATCGGCGAGATATTAGCTTGTGAGGGGCGACTATTGGAAATGAAGCGCCTCCCCGATATCTCAATGATTCAGTCTCTTTCGAAATCCGGTGAGGAAGGTAGCGGTGATTTCAGCCTTCAAGCTGGCGATAAAAATCTGCTGTTTAACTTCATGAGTACATGTTCAGGAAAAACATGAAAGGTATCTGTCGGATCGAATTGAGATAGCGGTGATCTTCAAAGGCTCGAGATTAGAGCGATTGGCGGGGACTCTACCTTCTCTATGGATTGCCCATGTGCGCCGACTTTCTTGGCAAGCGCGCACAATCCGTGTCGTTGTAGGAAGGAGTTCGTTCCCAAGGGAATAGCGGACTCCGTTTGCGTTCGGGCGATTTTAAAGTCTTACTTCGTCACTCGGTCTAACGCACACACCCCTTAGTTCACGTCTAACTACTCGCGACAACACCGCACAGGCCGGTATGGCCAAACGTTTAAGGACCCGTTCGCGTCCGTTCCGTTCCCGTTCGTCTCTCACACCTCTCGTCCACTCCTCTCTCACACTACACTTATCGGTCTTAAGGGAAGACGCGCGGGTTACACAGTCCGGACCTCCTCCGTCGTTCCACCGGGCCTCTCCGTCCGGGCGCCGCACGCCCTCCCGAAGTCCCTCCGGCTCACACGTTCCGGTCCGTTCGGTGGCGCGGCTGCGGGACGAGCACGGGTCCCCAGTCACCACTCCCTGCACACACCACAACACGTTAGGTCCGTCACGGGACCGATCGATCCCTCCGGTCGTGCACCTTTCGGTGACTCGGGACTCACGTTATCGGGAAGACACGAGTGCAGAGCAGCATCAACACCAAGGAAAGATGATTTATTGGGGCAGACCCTCTTATACTACGCCGGTCGGCGTCTTTATTACCCCTATTACGGTGACTCGGTATGCCTAATCGCCGCCTACCATCCTATTTCCCTCCTCCTATCTCGCCGGCGGTGGTGGGAAGGTCCGGTTCGGGATTGGTGGTCCAATCTCCGACAATCGCAATCGGATGATCCGCGGTGGACCCCTCCTTTCCCGGAATCACATCGGGTTGGGCTCGGCGGTCGGCGGCGCCGTTACCACAACGTCATCCTCCACAGCCTTCCGTGGGTCCCCCTCGGTGGGGCCACGCATGCTCCCCTAGCGTAAGTCGAAGGGGCTCCTCCTTCTTGGGTCAGGACCTCGAGGTCGGTCTCGACTCGAACTGAACTCCAAGGTCCGGTTTATTTCCGTCAGCCGTGGGTCCCCTCGTCTCGGGTTCGGACCTCGGTCCGTGTGGGGTCCGATCTCCAAACTCGGACCCCTTCACCGTGGACCTCGTCTTGCTAGGTCCTCCTCCTTACCCGACCCTTGTCTTGGTCGGGTTGGCTCCCCGTTGCACCCTGGGCCCTCACCCCCTTGGATCGGGTGGTGGTGAACTTACCTTGGGGTCCGCTGCGTCCCGCTCCCTGGGGCTCCCTCCTTGTGCCGTCGTCTCCAAGCAGGGCCCCTAGGGTCCTGTCTCCGTGCCCTTCTTCCCCTCAGGGCCTTCCAGGGGCCGTCTGTGGCGTGGCGAGAGGCCTCTCAGAGGAGCTCGGTGTGGTAATAGGCAAAGTCCGAATCCACTTGCTGGATTGCCTCTTCCACGTGTGCGGAGCACCGATACTCCCCGCCATAGATGCTCGGGAGCTTGCCGCTTGTTGCTCCACCTCCGCCCGGGTTGATAGGCGGAGGCTGCTTCTCCTTGGTGCCGGCGCCTCGGTCACCTCCTCCAGGTCGTCATTGTTGCTCACTTGCTCCAACTCCTCCGTTTTAGTTGTTGCCCGCCATTCCCTTGACTTCCTCGGTGGACCAGCGGCTTCTTGTCCTTCGGCCCTCCTCTTCCGTCGGTAACTCCGCCATCTCCGCTCCAGACGGTGGGCAACACGGCGGGCTGCGCTTCACCGGGCCCTTTTCCATCTCGGCGTCACTCCTGTTCGCCGTTCGGCCGTCCGCCAGCAGGCGGGCGCTCTATTTCCGTCGCGTTCGCGACCATGTCCTGAGACTACCATTCCTCTCAATGATAGTTTGGGCTGCGGCTCAAAGTCTCTCCTTGCGGTCCTCCATCTCCTGCCTGCTTGCTCCACCTCCGGGGCCGAGTCGGAGATCCTCCATCTCCTTGTCGCGACTTCTTGGGCTGGTTGGTCGCGCTTGCTCGCCACCTCCTGCTCCATCTTGAGGCGGGCGCTCTATCTCTGCTCGAAGTCTGGATTCTCCCATTGAGAATTCCTTGCTGCTCCGGCGTCTTGGGTTGTAACTCCAAGGTGTCCTTCTTGTCCTCCAACTCCACGCCTCCCTTCTACCTCTGCATGCCACAGGGTCCCGATTTCCGGTCTGGCCTCAGTGTTCTGCCCGGCTTGTCGGTGCTCCGCACTTGCTCGGCCATTGGCGTGGCTCTCGGCCGCCTCCTCCACCGGTTCGATCACGCCGAGTGATCGTGATCGCGGTGGCCTCCGCCTCCTTGGCCACCTTCACGAGCCTCTCGGCTTGGCTCTGGTCGGTCTGCCTCCGCGGATCCGCGCCCGTTACGCTGCGCCCGGGCGTCCTCCGCTTCTCTGCGCTCGCCCCTCACTGCGAGGTCCTCGCGCTTGGGCCTCCTTGGCCTTTCCTCGGTGAAGGAATTTAGTCCGGTCCTTGCGGATGGACGGACCTCCCTCTCGCCTCCCGGCGTTTTCCCTCAATCCGAGCTTGGCCTTCCTTCTCGCCTCTGGGCTCCCTCCAGCTGCTCACGGAGGTACCATGCGCCTCGGGTGGCTTACCTCCACAGGTCTTCTCGGCCATCCATGAGACCCCAGCATACGTCCATGGCCAGTGGCAGGACCGCCGTGTTTCTTCCACGGCTGATGAGGCTCCCACAAAGTCGTGGCGGGCATCTCAGTCCAGGACCTCCATCTGTGTCCGAAGTCGGGAGGGTTCTCGGACCTAATCGGGACCCTTAGGTCACGAGTCTTTGGCTCGAGCTTCCCCTCCTTGGCCCTTTTGGCGCGAGCTCGCCCTTTTCCTCCACAGGGCTCGGAGGAGGTGAGAGTCGGGAGCAAGCCTTTGCCCCTTCGGCAGGACCCGGCTCGATGTGCTGTTGTGTCCTCCACTCCACAGGCGCGTCCCCCCCCCTCCTCACTTCCTCCGCCTTCTTGCCACTCAGGTGGCGGGGAAGAATGCACCGCCCGGGGTGCCGTTGGTAGTGGTCTTGCGTCTCTTGGCTCCCTCCTGCGGGCTCTGAGTGATGGGGTGCGGGGGCTGCTGGGTCGGGCTTTCTGCTGGGCCTCTGGTTGGGGCACGGAGGAGGCGGGAATTTCTTCCCATACTTCCACAGGTGGTGAGGGGTCCGTTCGGCGTATGGAGTCGGAATCCCTCCCTCGTCCTCCTCCGTCCGTTTGGCTTGACGACGGCCTCCTCCCTCGGCGCCCTTGCCGCTCCACTTCGGCGGGGCCTCAGTCCTTCCGGGCTCGCTCAAGCTCTCCTTCCTTGAGGAGCTCAATGCCCCCATACATGGATCGGTATGGGGGCGGCCCAGATGGCGAGGCTTCTCGGTCCAGCTTGCGAGCCTCCACAGCTAAGCGGCGAATCCTTCCCGGTCCGCCCTCTTCCCCAGCGGCGCGTGCGAATACCAGATTATCACCAAGGTGATCCACCTTGGTGAGTAGGTTCGATGGACAATGATCCGGGCCACCGCCCTTACTCGGCAGCGGTCGGATATCGACCAACGTTGGTGGTCCGTTGCGGCGAGCCTATCACGGGCGCCGAGGGACCCCACGATCCACACGCAATTTCGTCCCTACTTCTAAGACCAACTCTTCTCCACTCGGGGCGCCCTTTTACTTGCAGTTGGGATTCGTCCCTTAGGCTCTTTGTGGCCTTCCACTAACACCTACTCTAATCCTCTACTCATCTCCTCATCCTCTTCCTCCTATTCTAACCTCGGATTCGGGCTTCTTGGCTTTGACTGCCCGCCTGGCTGACAGGGTCGGCCTCCACGGCAAGTTCTTCCTTGGGCGGTTGCTATGAGTTTGACACAGCTGAGAACCTCCAGTCTTTCCACGTGGCCTACCCTCAAGAGTTCCACAGGCATTGCCACACACCCAAAGCAAAGCAATTTCCAGCAACCATTCACAAGGAGCAACTCGTTTAGGCACTTGCGGGAGCAAGTCCTCCACCAAGCACTCCAACCACATGACTTCCTCTCTGCAGACACGTTGGCTCACCGGCACAAAATTCCTTTACAAGGGCAAAGGACTCGCGAGTATGGGCGAGACATGATACTTTACTTTGTGAAATCCTCCTCCTCTTATAGGAGGCCTTCCATACAACCTCCTTGGGTGACCCTCTGCGGTCACCTTTTCCAATATTCTATTATTTCCTACACTTGACATTTAAAGCACGGCATCTAAGTTCTTGTCGATCCTTGGTAAAATTCTATTCTAGCAACTTCACCTAAGATCATCCTCGAAGGATGTCAGTCTTACACCACCTACTCTTCCTATTCTCCTGCTCATCATTTATGGCCTTTGACCATACCTAGTCCTTCATCTCAGGTTGGTATGTCCTTTGGATTGGCTCCCGCCCTCCTTTTGCTCTCACCTCTTGTGGGAGGCAGATCCCGGGGCTTCAGAGATTCACCCTCTAGTGGCCACACTTATCCCTTTGTCGTTTAAATACATTGGGTTTCGTCCCATGAGACTTGTGGAGCAGTCGGATCTTGAGAAATCTGCTACTGCGGCTACACACTACCTCGGCCTTCTAAACAAGCAAGGCCTCTCACGCTCCCTCTCAGGCTACACCTGCCTTGCCCGTAAATTCACCGCCTCTACCTGGCGACACCCCTCGGTGGGTCCACACCCCGGTGGTCGCGAGCCTGCGTAGGGACCCCCTACGTTGCAGCGACTTCACCACCCGTGATCTTCCACTATTCCTTTCCCATGCCTTCCCACAATTGGCATCTCAACCACCAACTCGGCGGCTCCCGCTCCGTCGAATCGCCGCCTCGGGACCTACAACCAACAACAAACAATTGTAGGGCCTACCCTCCTACCACTTGTAGGAGAGTTGTAGGAGATCCGATTGGTGGGCCACACCCTCATTCCTACGTGGGAGGAGACACCCTATCCCAGCGCGCCTACCACCGTGGGGGCACTGGCGCGCGCATAGTTACCTCGCCCTAGTTCAAGGCCTCTCCAACTTCCGGCCACGGCGCTCCAACTACAACTGGCGCCCACAAAACTCCTGGCAGCCACGACACCTCCACTGCTCGAGATCTCGCTCCGGACCTACGACATCCCTACGTCAGGTCCCACCCTCTCGGTAGGTCCATCGCCTCTCACAGGGACCCCCTACGGTAGCGACTTCTCCACCCCGTGATTTTGAGACCTTAGCCCGCTTCGGTCTCGGTTTGGTGCGATTTGGGACCCCTCCCTTAGGCTCGACTTGGGCCTTCTTCTTACTCCTAATCTCTACCTACTCCTCTACTCAACATTCGAGCTCCACATTCTCCTCAACACTCACCTCAACTCAACTCCTCATCCTCCTAATCTAACCTTACTTCAAGCTCCAGCTAGCTCGCCCTTACTGACAGGAGTGCGCCTACAAGCCAACAAGTTCTTCCTTGGGTTGCTATGAGTTTGCACACGGGAGAACCTCCGAGTCTTTCCATGTAGTCTACCCTCAAGCCGAGTTCCTTGGGCATCGCCACACACCCAAAGCAAAGCAATTTCACGGCAACCATTCACAAGGAGCAACTGCGGGCGCCCGCAAGCAAGCCCTCCGCCAAGCACTCCGACCACAAAACTCCTCTCTCTACCGGACCTGCGTTAGCTTGCGGCGCACGAAATTCCTTCACAAGGAGCAAAGGACTCGCGAGTTTGGGGCGCAAGACGATAATTTTACTTCACAAGCTCCCTCCTTTTATAGGGAGGTCCTCACATACTGACCTCCCACGCGCCCTCCCTGCCTCACTCCTTATTCTAGTGTATCCCTGTCGACTTTAAGTTCGACATCCAAGCATCTTGGGTAAAATTCTATTCTAGCAAACTTCACCTATGTGAGCCTTAATGGCTCTGTCAACATTCCTATCTAGCTAGTCAACACACCCTCGGGTTGACAAGCATTATACTGTCCTCCTCTAAGAAAGTCTCCCCAAGCAATGAGCCCACCTCCAAGCTACCACCAACCCTTCAATTACCTCTAGATGCCGTCGCACGCCTGGTGATCCTACGGATGTAGGGCCACCCTCTACACCTCCTACGGACGTAGGGTCACTTCTTATATGGCCTCCACGCTCTCCACTTTGCAAGAAGGTCTCCCGTGGCGGATCTTGCTCCATGCCTTCCTCTTCCTCCTCGAGTCATCCTCGGCCTTCCATATACATCGGATGTGTTGGGCATCACAGATCGATCCTTGCATCCCTATTCTCTAGTTCCTCAAGTTCACCGGCGGCATAGTGAAGTTTATAAATCATTCCTCTATCATCTCCAAGTTGACATAGGCCCAATGGGCTATACCCATGCATTGCTTTGATCTCCACCCGTCCCAATGTCACACCAGCGCCTAGCCTTCACACTGGGGAAGCATTAAATTCGCATTTGTACCTCTTCTCTGTCCTAGTGTGGAGCGTAAGTTTGGGCAACCACCAAAAGAGCCGGCAAGTTTGATTTTTTTGGCTACGATTGAAGGATCATGCTGAATTTTTCAAATCTTGAAGCTGGAGTTGTAGGATCTTTAGGGAAGAGAGGATATCTTAGGAAAAGCGGGTCAAAATGACCCTTGGCGAGATAGGGCGGTCAGAAGGTGATGGGTGGCACTACCGTAGCCACACACTACGTCGGTGAGAGGAAGGCGGACTATCGGGGAGACTGAAGGCTCTAAACTAGAATTTAGAATAGAGGATATCCACTATATATGCTCATCGATAGGAATAAATATATCAAATGATTAAGCGATTAATTAGGAATAGCGAGGATAGGAAAATAGATAGAATTAGGATTTTGGAATGATGAATCCAATCTAGGGTTGTGCACCGCCGGTGGCGAGACATCCAAAGGGGCAAAGTGCGGTTTTGGACCGCGCCCTCCACTTCGCAAAAGCTAGACGAGCTGGAGTTGGGCGTGAGCAGGAAGGAAGGAAGGCCGCCATCGCCGCGCCATCGCCGCAAGCGGGAGGCGAGCGCGCTCCCGAGAAAGAAGACCAGTGGCGGGAGACCGGTGGAAGGAGAAAGCGCGTGCAAGCGAAGGGAGCTCTCCACGCCCCCACGGAGGAAGTGTGCGAGCCAAGAAGGCGGAGCACTTGAGGCGTGGCGTGGAATTGAGGCGGGAAGAGCGTTGTGAATTGGTGGCGGCGCTACGCCTGGAAGAAGGACCACGGAGGAGGTTGGCGCAGCTGGAAAATTCAAGCCGGGCTAACGTGTCTGAAGTGTGTTACCACAACAAGGAAGAGGTTTGTTGAGTGTGAAATTTTGAAGCTCTCAAATTGGAGTAATTTCCTTCCTTGGCTTGGGAAGAAGAGCCACCATGCCTCGAGGAAAGGCAAGGGAAGGAGCCACAGCCAGGCTCTTCCTCGCGAGGAGGAAAGGAAAAGGAGCACGGTGAGGTCGAGATGCCTCAATTCACTTGCTTTGGCAGCTCAACCCCGATTTGGTTGATTTTCGGCAAGGCGGAGGAAAACATCCAATTGGGATGGGTGTATGGCCAATGGGCCTACACCAATTTGGAATTGATTGAGGAGTGTTACATCAACCTCCATCAATCGAGCCCTTGCACCGGAGGAATGGGATCCTGTTCGGGCATCGGACAGTGTATGGAGCCGGAGGAGGAGAGCTCGAATTGCTCTCCTCGAAAGGTCGAATGGAGGAAGAGGCCCTCTCCGACATTCCAGAATTCCTTGACATGATGGATGGAGGTGAAGGCCCAGAATGGGCTGGAGCATCAAGGAGGTGAAGTGGAGGCTCTTCAAAGATTGTCTTGGGGTTGGTAAATTACCAACGCACTTCTTATTTCACCAACTTCCTCCAATTTTGTGGAAGATTTCCATGGGAGCCAAGCGGATTGGGGAACCATCATGTATGAAGCGTACATCCACCAGAGAAGCTCCTCAAGCCAAATTCGGTGGATGAGGAAGGGCCAAGGCTACCTAGCACCTATTTGGTGCATTTGTGGGAAACGAGGGGCTTCTCACAAGCAAGGAGCTTGAAGATGCTTGGCATCCTTTGAGTCATCCATCTCCACCAAGTTGGAAAGGCCTTTGCCTTTTGCATTGAGGCGGTGGGAGGTCGACCTCCACAAGCATGCTAGAAGCAAGAGGAGAAGGATGTGGAGGCAACAAGGTTGCGGAGTGGGAATCTTTCAGGAGCAAGGGAGAGGAGGAACCGGCCGAGGAAGGCCGAATGGTGGTCTATGAGAGAAGGACTACCACGGGGGTGACAGAAGGGTGGGGGAGTCCCACCATCTCATTTGTGCCTAGAGAGGCACCCCGACTACCCCGGGAGGCGTCTACCAAGGGTGGGCGGCCTACCGTGGTAGGCGATCACCATGGTAGGTAGGCACTACCGCGGTAGGCGGCACCCGGTAGCGAGCCTCTGGCAGGAAGGGAAGAAGCGAGGCGGCGCCGAGGCCCATCTCCCTCCGGGTGGGAGGCGGATGGAGCGAGTGAGGGACCAGCGCGCCGCGATGGCCCGAGTGAGAGCTGGAAATTTCCAGCAAGAAAGGGGGAATTAGGACCCCTAGGAGAATTTCTTGGGTGCTTGTGAAGCACTCGGATTTGAAGAAGGGGCTAGGGACCTAGCAGCCTCCTTGTGGGCATGCCAAGAGGAAGTGAAATCTCAAGACATGGCCGGAGGAAGGCGGGGACTAATGGCAATTGGAGGCCATGGAGTCCGATGAAAAGGCGTGGAAAAGGTAGAAGCTCAGCGACCTCATGGATGAGCGGTGGAGAAGGTCCTAGAGGGAAGGTGTCTGAAGAAGAGAGCCATTCGGGCAACAACCCAAATTCATGGAGGCAGGCGGAGCATTTTGCCCAATTAGAGCAAGAGCGAAGGGCAAAAAGAGGCTCTCGGAAGGAGAAGATAGCGTCCGGCAATTGGACGCAGAGCAGTGATGGCTACCCAAGCCATCAAAATCCGGGACATGGAAGAGGAGGAAGGACCGGTTCAATTTGGAAGAAGGCGCTAGGCTCAAGATCGGCAAGAAAGAGTGGTGGCAAGTGGAGAAGGAAGAGACTTGCCAAGCAGGCTCTGGAACAAAGGAGGTTCCAAGAGGAGGAGCATCACAAGAAGGTGGTGCAGAATCGGTGGTGAGAAGCGATTTTGGGCGGACTATGCCCTTGAGCAAAATTGGCCAAGTAAAGTGAGGGAGGAGAATGTGACCCTCCATGTCAAGGTGGGGAATTGACCACCTCAAGGGACGCCTACAAGGTAGGTGTGAAGATGGAGAGTGGCCCACGGAGATTGATGATCTCCAAATGCAATATCATAGCTTGGGGCTCACCTCCACAATAGATTTTGAAGGCCAACAATGAGTCTTGCGTTTGGCCAAGAGGAGGACATTGGGTCCTCATGATGATGGAGAAAGGAGCTGCAAGTGCAGCCAGAGGCCTCCGATTTTGATGAGGCCATCGGGAAATGGACTCAGGAATCGAGGAGTCGGGAGGGAAGGAGGCGGCCGTGGCGCCAAGGTAGAAGGTGGCGCGGAGGAAGCCCACCCTCACAGGGGTCAACCTACCACGGTGGGTGACCACTACCACAGTCGCGGTCCGGTGACAACCACACTCTGTGTGCGGACTAGGGGTAGGGTGCAGGCGCGGGCTGGGGAGTCGGGCGAGGCTGGCGAGGATGAAGGAGCCGGGGTCCGGTAGTATACCCTGAGGAGGAGCAGGTGGTGGGGAGACAACCCCGGAGGAGACTAAGTGTCAGCCGAGGAAGGGGAGGGTGAGTTCCCTCACCCACGATAAGGGAGGCCGGGCCGAGGAGAGGACCAGCAAAAGGCCGGAGAGTTAGTGCATGGTGACAATGGGGAAGAGAAGACATGCTCCATGATAGGTATGGACAAATCAACGGCAAGGAAGGAGAGGAACTCACCCCGAAGATCACCGATGGAGGAAGGAGAAGAAGGAGATAGGGCGACTACCATGGTAGGTAGTGTACCGATGTCCGGACTACCGCGGTAGTGCGATGAAGGCCAGAGCGGCGGAGGAGAAAAGGCGCGCTGGCCGGAGGCGAAATGGAAGGAATGCCGCCCGCAGAGATGGAGGAAGGGGGCAGATTGTACCCCACACATTAGGAAGATGCGGGAAGGCAGAGCAAAAGGAGGCGAGGAGCCAATCCCACAAGACACGTCCACCAGCGATAAGGACTAGAATGGTCAATGACCATAAATGAGCTTTGGGAAGAATAGAAGGATGATGGTGTGACATCCTTAAGGATGGTCTTAGGTGAAGTTACTAGAATAGAATTTACCAAGGATCGACAATGACTTAGATGCAGGACATTAAATCTTGTAGGAAATAATAGAAAATTGGAAAAGGTGACTGCGGTAGGGTCACCTAAGGGAGGTGTATGAAGGCCTCCTATAAGAGGAGGAGGATTTCACAAAGTAAAGTATCATGTCTTGCGCTTCCACCCTCGAGTCCTTTGCCATTACAGAGGAATTTCGTGCGGTGTGAGCCAACAGCAGTCTCGGTAGAGAGGAAGTCGCGGTGGTCGGAGTGCTTGGTGGAGGACTTGCTCCTGCAAGTGCCTAAACGAGTTGCTCCCCTTGTGAATGGTTGTGTGAAATTGCTTTGCTTTGGGTGTGTGGCAATGCCGGGGAACTCTCGGCTTGAGGGGAAAGACTCCTGGGAGGTTCTCGTGTCAAACTCAGCAAGCCAAGGAAGAACTTGGTGGAGGCCGACCCAGCGGTTGTCGTAAGCGGTCGAGAAACCGATGAAAGCGAGGTTAGAATAGGAGGAAGAGGATGAGAGATGAGAAGATGAGTAGAGGATTAGAGGTGGGTGTTGGTGGAAGGCCACAGGCGAGCCTAAGGGAATCCCAAATGCAAGTAAAGCGCTCACAGGTGGAGAAGAGTGGTCTTAGTAGGGACGAAATCGCGGTGTGGATCGGGGGTCACAGGCGCCGTGATAGGCTCCCTCGGCGGGGCACCGGTGTGTTGTATGTAGGTCGAGGATTGGCGATTTTTGAGCGCGCAAGTGGTGCACTCTTGTAAGAGGGAGAGTGGAGGGCGCCTTGCTCGTTGAGAAGGCTGAGAATTTGTGTCTCTGCAGGTAGCGATCGGCGATCACAAGGCCTGGAACTTTCACACAAGTCTCATGGGACGAAACCCAACGTACGAAGCGACAATGGGATAAGTGTGGCCGCTATAGTGGGAGGACCTCGGGAGTGCCCGGGGTTTTCCCTACCACACCTAGCAACCAACTTGCCCTTCTTAGGTGCAGGCGCTTTCACCATCTTGCACCTTCAAAATAACTGCACAAACAAGACAAGCTTGGGCACGCCCACGTGCTCGTTTCCACCTAGTTGTCACCTCAGTTTCTACACACAATTGCAAGCTTTCTTCACTCGCCACACAAAATCCACCAAGAGAGCAACTTCAACCCTTTTCCACTTACTTCCTCTTCACTCCACAGTCCCACCTAGCTCAAACTTGATGTCCTCACGGATATACTCCTTATGCTTCAAATCCCTCACTTGCAAGGTCCTAGGCACAAAATAATCAGCGCCGTTGCCCTCTTCACGATTGCTTCAAATCCTTCACACACAACTCCTTATGCATGCACACCTCCTTCTCCTTGCACACAGGCTGATTCCCACCAAGTCCTTGCCTAGCTTTCCCTTGCATGCACAAGCTCTTTCCTACAATTCCTCATAGCTTCCTAGGTGCCACTCCCTACACACAGGCCCCCTTTGGTAGTACTGAAACTCCTTGATATAGGTGATTCCTTGCCATGTGGCACCATTTCCAAATCCTCTGTTTAGCCCTAAAAGCACCCTACCTACATATTTATGTTCCATTATTCCTAATATATCCTATTTATCCACAACCTTGCATATACGCCCTTTTAACAACTTCCTAGGTTGACACGCCTAATATGGAAAGTTTGCTTCCCAAGTATCCAAGTAGGGTGTCGCCCACTTGCGCCCCGTGGGGTCTCACCACTCCCTCACGGTGAGGAGACCTCACCACTCTACGGTGAGGAGACACTCATCCCACCTACCTATCTAGCCAACGCTACCGTGAGGGGCCCCACACCCATACTGCATCTCTCTCACTTCATCCTACCCATGTAGGGCCACCACAGTCTTACCCTGCATCTCTATCCCCTACTTGTTCCCTCGGTAGGGAAGTGCGTAGGGACACGCACCGTCCTACCCACATATCCCCTACTTGTGGGCACCGCCTACTACTCCACGATGTAGAAGTGCGTGGGACACGCGCGTCCTACCCACATATCCCCTACTTATGGAGCCTTAGTCTGCACATATCCCCTACTTATGGACACGCATGAGTCCTACCCACATACATACATGTGGGACCCACTCTACCTGTGTAGGGTCACCCTTGTTGCTACCCTACATACTACCTTAACGTCCGGGACCCTCCGCCACCTGCACTCCGCGTGGTGCACCTCCCTCCCTACAGTAGGGAGTGCCATGCCCTACGTCCACTACCACCCTACCACCCTGCTCTGATGTGACTTCTGCAAAGATAATAAGCTGAAACACCACACACAAAAAGCACCCCATCTCGGTACTGATCCACCCTTAGAACGCTTAACTTTGGAGTTCTTACAGCTTCATTGTCCAACACACCCAATTGCTTATGCACAACTCTCAACTTGAATAAACTAGACTTATTCCCCGGTAAACTCCTCACGCCTCCACAACATCTCGTATCAACCCTTCTTGCTACCCATTTCTCTTTGCGGCCACCACAACGGCCTCCCTTCACTTTGACTTGCAGCCCCACGCATTCCGTCATGATGCACACTGTTGTGATCCCTTCACCATGTGTTGCCACACCTTTGCCTTCCTATGGTTTGGCCACACCTCCATCTTGTAGCCCAGCTACAAATTCAACTGCTGTAAGTGCTCTACCGGCCTTTCCTAGTTCAACACACGGCCCTATCATGCCATCCTCACGCCGTGACTCCATTGAGCACTGCCTCGGCACCGCCATGGCCTCCTCTTGCAACCCTTGTGGCTGCTCACCGAACATGAGCTCCCGCTCCCATCCTTGCACCAATTCTGCCTCCTCTGTCTGAGCTCAGGCCTAGAGCCCCTCTGACGGATCTGCACAATTCCACCATTACGGGCACTTGACCCATCTTCCTGTTAGGAGTAAGAAACCCTAACATAGCTTATCTCATATTAAATATACTCTAGTTAGGTAGTTAACTCAAGAGACACCAAATTTTTGTATTTAAGGAGACATCTCATGCCATTTATTAATCAATGCTTTTCATTTGTAAGCACGCTTCCGCGTTAGCATGGTATCAGAGCACTAGCTCTTTTGATCCATCTAATTCTAGTCTAGAATGCTTTCAGCGTAGATGATTTTGCTATCCACATAATGTACAAATCTCTGCTTGAGGGATTTGTATTTTGTGTGATTAGAAATTCATCTCTGCTTGCACTCTAGACATAATTAGTACTTTTTCTCTAATGGATATGTAAATGAGTCTACTACAATTGCAAAATGGCGCGGAGAAACGGACGGCGGCCTGAGGAGACGTTGTCACAATTTGTGAACAGACAACACAGGAGCCGAACACATCAAGTTGAGCGGCAGGGGAACCGTCATTTTGTGCACAAGTTTCCTGCCGGCCAGCGACGCTTGTGGGCATCTCCTCCACCAGCGAGGAGGTCTCACCAACTCAACTTTGGGGCAGGCCCCTTCCTCGTCCCACCCAACGGTCATGATTGAGACAATCCAGACTCACCTACATGCTGACGATCGACGGAGGGTTCAATTCTTTTGATTCCTTGGTTGAATTCAGGCTGGAGGCCTTACGCTCAAGGATTACCAGCATCGAGGAGTCGATTCTTACCCAAATTTGTCGACAACAATCCTTACTTTTACGGCGAGGCGGCGCACCATTATTGTTATCAAACCCCCTTGCAGGTCACGACTTCTTGTCCTTCTTTGTCGAGGCCAGTTGGGCGCTTGGAAGTGGACTGCGTGCGCCCGGTGTCATCGGCTGCCAATCTGCTCTCATCTCTGCCGCCCTGCGAGGATCGACCAGGCGATCAAGCGGCGGGCGGCCAATTGTAAGCCTCGCGGCTACGGGATCCGCCGCTCAGTTGGAGGGGATATGAGTGCGATCACGCAGCCTGCGAAGTGCCACGCGGCGAGACATCAATCGCCGCTCTTCCTAAGGGTGACGGTTGGTAGGCTGGACACGGCCTCCATCTTCCCAACCGTTTCGCGTTAGTTTGCATCTGTTGACATCTAACCTAAATGATCACCCACAGAACGGTACTTACCACATGTCTTTTTGTATTCCATGTCTTTTGGTCTACGTTGGTTGTTTTGGGAGGATTGGCGGTGATGGTAGCGAGGATCTAGGCATGAAGCGAGCATTTCTTACGTTCTGCAAGCTAGTTACCCTGCATTCAACCCACCACCGCATTTAGTGGTTCCACCCCCTCTCAACATGGGTACCGTTACTCAAGCCGGCACATACTCTGGAGAATTCAAAGAAAAGGACCGGTTTGATGGCAAACCTGTCCATTACGAAAGCTGGAGAGCACGAATGCAAGCTAACCTCAACGCGAGAGATGTTTGGGAGTATGTCGATGGGAGCATCGCAAACTAGGTGGTGGAATAATCAGGCCTTTGCCTCTGCAAGCCTATCAACATTTGCTTACTGCAACCTCAAGCTACTTCCTTGGCTTAATTGCCTTCACCCTTTTCCGTGGTAGGAGCTACTCCTGTGGGTCATCAAAACGCTAGCTGGGCGCTTACCTACGGTGGTGGGACATTCTCCTACCCATACCTATGGGGTAGGAGTTCTCTCACCAGCCTACCGTGGTAGGAGTTTCTCCTCGGTGGTAGGATACCTCCTACCGGTGGGACATCTCCTACCGTTCACATATGTCTCCTACCCTCCTCACTAGAAGGTCATTTTGATCCGTTTCTTTTCCCTAAGTATCCTCTCTGCCTTCCAGCATCCTCGACTCCGGCTTCAATGAACAAAAACATTTCTGCATGTTTCCACCAAACCATTTCTATCAAAAGCATTGGACTGTTCAAAAACAACTCACTTAAACCGATTGCCCAAACTTTTGCGTTCCACATACTCCCTCCTCACTGTTTGCGTCCTCGCAAGAGATCTCAGTGAAGGTGCTTCTTAACCTTCCACCCATTCACTCTAGTTAGTAGCAAATCCCCATCCGGCGTAATTGCGGATCCATTCTCATACTGCCACCACACGTCGGTCCTAAGCTTCCGAAATCCATGTAACGACCATCATATAGAAGAACCAAATCCCGGCCATGATAGCCTCTTGCTTCCTTAATTCCCATCATGCCTCTCCTTTCTAAGCTCCTGAATTATTTGGGTTTCTTCTAAAGCCTCTTCCCATTCCTCATGCTCTATGAAAGACTCTAGTCTAACTTCCCACTCTCCTCTGCAATTTCGCTCATCCTCCATGATCTATAGGTAGGTACCTCAAATTCAGGCATCACGGAGACATCCCATACGTTAAATAATAGAGTCTTCTTGGTAGTCACTTTCTCCGCTTTCTGTAAGCCCACAATGCATCTAAGATTTTCTTCACGTGATTTACACTAAATAATGGCCTCCAACCTCTTTGCATGCACTTTTTGCCACTTCCTCGCCCACCGCGGACAGCGTGCGCATGTACATTATGACCCGTGGGCCGCACGCTCCTTGCATCGCCAGCTGCGGTATCCATGCCTACGGTCGTCAACTCTTCTTGCGGCGGTGGTCACCGCCATGACCTTAGGCTCCGGCCCGAGCTAGCTCGCTCCTCGACAATACTCTCGACATGCCGTACCTCCACAAAAGTGGCTTCCTTGGCCGCCCATGAATTCGCCAATTCCTTTTCTGCTCCCCTTGAATCGCGGTTTCTTCACGCTTCTTTCCATGCACACCATCCTCGAGCCGTCCCTACTCGAGGCTCCATCATACGCTCTTCCACACCGCCATGTGTGGGAGTCCCTCCTTTTCTCCGTTTCTCTTCTCCCTTTGCCACTTCGTGGCCTCCACTTGCAGCCCTCTTGCTCACCCTTTCTCCTCGCTCGGAATCCCCAATTCATTAGGTTGCGGCATCTCACACAAAACTCCCTTCACGGATCCTTGGCTTTCTAGCATCAAGACTTGCTCTTGACCTCTAGGCCAGCCACGCCTTGCTTGTTTCCATCTAGCTTGTTCACGGTGGATGTTGGTGCTGGCCGCCTCGCTCACACTGGTGCAGTGCAGCTTTGTGCATCATCGCTGGTACACCATCTCCCGACCTTCTAGACTCATGTCTAGCCCTAGATCGCGATCTAGTGGCGATCTCCTTACGTTCTGCGGTTTCACGGCAATTTCCTGTCGACCGTGAATTGGTGGTGCTCCTTCTTGCAATTCCACGCAAGCATATCTTGAGGTGTGATTTCTCCACAATCCTCCTTCATACACATCACCATAGAGCCATCCTCGCTCCACGGGCTCTGGCCACTCCTCGGCACACCATTTTGTGTGCCACTTCTCCTTCCTCCAAATTGCGATTTCTTCGCAATTTCTCCATCATCCTTGCCAGCGTTGTGGTCTCTTGCTAGCTCGCTTACCAGCAAACCCCTGGGCGTTGTTGCTGACGGCATGCTCAACCTCATTCACAAAACCGTTTCCTCCTGCTTTGCCAATCTTGCAAGTTTTACGGCTTGCGGTCGGGTTGTGACTCCCTTCCAACCAAGTTCCGATTTCCTCCCTTCTTGTTGGCCTAGCCTCATGTCCAGGTCAGATTGCGCTCCCATGGCGACCTCCTCGCCTTGCTGCACCTCCATGGTGAATTTTGAGTGATTGCCACGGATCGCCAACTCTCCCTTCGGTTTACGCTCAAACTTTTCATGAAGCGCATCTCCTCCTTCGCCCTCTGGTGTGTCCACCTCCCTAGGGCCTTCTCCTCCTTGCGGCCTCATGGCGCCTGGCTTCTGACCTCGCCAAGTGGGGCGCCTTCCTTGTTCTTTGGCGGTGCTCGTCGTTTTCTTTGTTTCTTTGCCATCGTGATGGCCTCCACTTGCAGCCCTCCTGACTGCTCACCCTTGAGGATCATTTCAGCCTCCTCTTTGCGCCCATGCTGGCGCCCCCTTATCCTCTCTCTCGGTTCCAGTTGTCTGCTGCGGCTTTTTCACGCTGCGCTCCCTTCTTGCTCATTTGGCCTCTCTGCAACAAGTCTTGCTGATCAATTCTTAGGCTGTCTACAACATGCTCACGTCCTCCCCCTTGACCCGTGGCAACCAACTCCTCGTCGAAATCGGTCATCTGTGGCCTCAAGTCGTTCTCCGGTTTCTCGAAAAATAAAACTTTCATTCACATGTTGCTCCCCAAACTTCTTCAACTCTACCATCTCCTCTACACCTAGGTACTTAGAAATCCTTGCTACCTTACGGACTCTAGCTCTCGTCTTCTATAGCATCATACATTCCCTCGAACTTCTCGAACTTTTATCGGAAAAGGTCACTCCTTCCGGACGTGGTGGTACTCTCTTGAAGTAACCATAAATCCCTCTACATAATCATACAAAGACTCCCCCTCTTCCTTGTGAGTTCTCAAGGACCAACATGTGATCTCGTTTCTTCTCCCCAAATCTCACATCACTGGCGGCTGTTGGTGACTCCCACCACCTCTGCTTCCTCCTATCATGGTCAAGGGCGTCCACAAAACCGGGCACACCTCCCAGATTCCACCTGTCTGGCGTAAACAAATCTGCTGCAAGCGGGATGTACTATACCAGACTTGGGCACACAAGCGCCTCGATCCTCCTAACAAGCAAGGTTGAAAGGGCAGCAAGTTGGGCAATAATTCGATCAAGACCTTGCGAAATAGCCGTTAGATTTCATACCCCAACTTCTCCTTTGCCAAATCTCACCCTCTTGCCTTCCTCCTCCGACGACAAAATCAAGCTAGAAGAGCTCGACAATCCCAAAAGTCCTTCTCTTGCGAGCGGAAGATGTACCTCGGAAATTACTAACGTGGCTCGTTCTTGACCCTCACCCTTGATCGGCAACTCCTCGGCAACAACTTCCTTCCTCTTGTTGTCCGTGAGCACAACCTTCTCCTCCTCTTAGACAACTACCTCTTCTTCCTCAACGGAACCCTTGAAAATGTTAGCACATGTAGCTTCCTCTTGCAAGAGTTCTCTCCTCACTTCTTCCTCTACCGTCATGCAACTCTCACACCACTTGCAAAAATCAGGCGATCTCCTCTCTATACTGCAATAAAACTTCTTCTTCTCATCCCCGATTAGAGATTCTCAACAATGTTCATGCCTCTTCCACTCTGACTTGCCAAAGCAAAGAGTCCCGACAGCGCCAAAAATGTGGAGGAAAACCCGGGGCTTAGATTCACCCTCTAGTGGCCACACTTATCCCATCGCTAAGTACAATAGGTTTCGTCCCATGAGACTCTTGTTTGTCGGTCACCAACATCCAAGGCACAAACCACCGCCTCTTCACACCCCAAGCTCCCTCACACGGTGGAGCAACTTCAACTCACTCCACAGACAGCAGCCACGCCTCACCGTGCTGCTCCGTCAATCACCGCTTCCAGACCTACAAGCGACACCCTCGACTATAGGTCCACACCCCAGCGGTAGGTCGGTGACTACGCCGTAGGGACCCCCTACGTTGCAACGCGACTTCACCACCCGTGATCGTCCACTATTCCTTTCCCCGCCTTCCCACAATTGGCACACCTCAACCACCAACTCGGCGGGCGCCACTCCGCCTTTGCTCGGGAATCACCACTCCTGGACCTACAACGACATCCTACGATCGTGGGTCCCACTCTGAGGTCCACCGTCTCGCGCATAGGGACCCCCCTACGGTAGCGACTTCTCCACCCGTGATTTTGAGACCTTAGCCCGCTTCCGGTCTCGGTTTGGTGCGGTTGGGACCCCTCCCTTAGGCTCGACTTGGGCCTTCTTCTTACTCCTAATCTCTACCTACTCCTCTACTCAACATTCAGCTCCACATTCTCCTCAACACTCACCTCAACTCAACTCCTCATCCTCCTAATCTAACCTTACTTCAAGCTCACTTTAGCTCGCCCTTACGGCACTGCAGGGTCGCCTACAAGCCAACAAGTTCTTCCTTGGGCGGGTTGCTATGAGTTTGCACCGACAGCGAGAACCTCCGAGTCTTTCCTGTAGTCTACCCTCAAGCCGAGTTCCTTGGGCATCGCCACACACCCAAAGCAAAGCAATTTCACGCAACCATTCACAAGGGAGCAACTGCGGGCGCCGCAAGGCGAGGCTCTCCGCCAAGCACTCCGACTCCCTCTCTACCCGGCCTTTCGTTAGCTTGCGGTACGAACTTCCTTCACAAGGAGCAAAGGACTCGAGTGGGAGCGCAAGACCATAATTTTACTTCACAAGCTCCCTCCTTTTATAGGGAGGTCCTCACAGCCTCCTCCCACGCGCCCTCTTGGCCTCACTCCTTCTTATTCTAGTGTATCCTGCCGGACTTTTAAGTTCGACATCCAAGCATCTTGGGTAAAAATTCTAGCAAACTTCACCTATGTGAGCCTTAATGGCTCTGTCAACATTCCTATCTAGCTAGTCAACACACCCTCTTTGGGTTGACAAGCATTAATCTGTCCTCCTCTAAAGAAAGTCTCCCCAAGCAATGAGCCCACCTCCAAGCTACCACCAACCTCTTCAATTACCTCCGCGTCTGCCGCAGCCTGGTGATCCCTACGGATGTAGGGCCACCCTCTACACCTCCTACGGACGTAGGGTCAACTTCTTATGGCCCTCGCCTCCACTCTCCCGCAAGAAGGTCTCCCGTGAGCGGATCTTGCTCCATGCCTTCCTCTTCCTCCTCCAGTCATCCTCTGACCTTTCATCGAAGTCCAGCCGGTCGGTTTATGTGGGGACTCTAGAGCATAGGCTGCCAAGATGGGTACTCTTACCCCAGCCGATGGTTCTCAAGTTGTCTTGGAGGATGTCCTCATGTCCTGCTATATGTCAAAGAATCCCTGCGATAGGCGACCAGGCCGAAAGTATGGTTTCTCTTTTGAACAGGGCACTTGCTGTATGACTATCGGTCAGAAAGTGTGTTGCGAGGCCGACATGAATGACACACTATCAATTAGATATGTGATTCACGTCTTCTTTGTTCATGTAGCCTCTACAACTCCGAAGCAAGTCTCATGGGCATATTAATAAGGAAAAATTGAACCTCATGTCTTCCTTAGATTGTTATAGGGAGAAGCTGCCCTCCTGCTTCAAACAGCTACAAGTCTGTCAGTCTTGTGTCCTCTCTAAGCAGAAGGAGCTCCCTTTTAAGAACAAGCAGGCATAAAGGGCACAGGCAGTGTTGGAACTCATCCATGCTGACATAGCTGGAAAGCTTCAAGTTAAGTCCCTTGGTGGAGCAGAGTATTATCTCACCTTGACGGACGACTTCTCCCGCTATACATGGGTGTTTCCTCTTCGTCACAAAAGTGATGCTTTTGAGTGCATAGAGACATGGATTCCCATGGTACAAAGGCAGACAGGCAATCTTGTGAAGTGCTTTCGCACCGACAATGGTGGAGAATTTATTGGTCACCAGTATGATGTGCTGTTTGCTGCTCATGGGATCATCCGTCAGCTTGCTATTCCCTATACACAACAACAAAACGGGGTTGCCGAGCGCAAGAATCAGACCCTCATGGGTATGACCAGGAGCATGCTTGGACGGGCTGGTCTACCAAAACATTCTTGGTGAGCATTGACTACGTGACCTATATTTTAAAGGTGCTTACTTCCCTGCGTAAAACTCCGTATGAAACGTTACGGAAGAAGAAGCCCGACGGCCATCTTGTGTTTGGCTCCACATGGCTTCGTCCCTGCAAAAGGCGTAAGTTAGATGACAGGGCTCGGCCCTTGCTTTTTCTTGGCTATTCAGAGGTATCAAAGGCATATAAGTTGTATGAGCCTGCAACACGAAAGGTGGTTTTGGCTCGTGGTGTACATGGTGACTCGTGAGGGCCAACGAGACCTTCTTTGGAACAACAATACTGGTACCTGCAGCTGATGATTCTCACACATCTGATGCTGAGGACATAAGTTCTGGCTCACTTGATGGAGTTCCTCAGGTTGCTCCTGCTGCGAATCAGATTCCACTTAGCGACTCGCAACCATGGTTTATCCGGACTCGATGGCGAGGACGCTCTGCCCGGACACGAAGATGCGATGTCCAAGCCTTGCTCCTCATGTGGATCAAGGATTCTTTGATCACCTTTCATTGATTCCACGAGGTTCCATTCGGGATCTCATGGTAGCGGATATATCGAGATCTTGAGATCTTCGTGGGAATGCGCGGATGAGCGGTGGTTCTTTGAGAACCTCGTTATCCCACGCGTGAGCGGCGTTCTCGTGAGAATTGGCTGGAACCTCCTTATCAGTCTATTGATTTTCGTCGAGGTGCCCAAGCTCATGTAGCAGATCTTTCTGTACCAGACGTTCGTCCTGACCCACAAACGTATGAGGAAGCCATCAATGGTCCTGATGGCATACACTGGAGAAAGTCTATAGATGATGAGTATTCCTCTTTGATAAAGAGCAACACTTGGGAGCTGGTAGATTTACCTGAAGGCAGAAAGCCCATAAGCTGCAAGTGGGTGTTTAAAACTAAGTTGAAAGCTGATGGCACGATTGCTGAATATCGCTTCAGTTGCTCGTGGTTTCGATCATTCATATGAATATGAACACCTTCTCACCTGTTGTTAAGCCTCCCTCTGTCCGGATTCTTTTGGCTATGGTAGCAGAGTATGATCTAGAGGTTCAGCAGATGGATGTGTGTACCGCGTTCTTGCATGGGGACCTTGAAGAGACCACAGCCATGGGCGACCACGGAAGGTTATCGCTTCGCCGCCAAAAGAAAGGTGTATGCTTTTGAAACATCTCTGACCTTAAGCGATCCCTAGGGCTGTGTATAAGCGGATTATGAAATATCTACGCAAACTTGGTTTCCTGCAATCCTCTGCGGATACAAATGTTTTTTACCTTCCTGCTGGCTCGTTATTTGTCATCCTTGCACTCTATGTGGACGACTGCACGACTGTGTACTCTTAAGCAACAGCACTGCGCAGTTGGAAAAGGTCAAGGACATGTTGCGTCAAGAGTTTGAAATGACGGATCAAGGGGACTTGCAGTTTTGTCTGGGTATCCAGATCCTGCGCAAGCGGACACTTGGTCAGATCATTTTACATCAAACGAAATATATCAAGGAGATTCTCAGCGTTTCACCTTCTTTGATGCTCATCTGTAGCCCTCCCTCTGCAGGTGGAAAAGCTCACGGTGCCATGTCTCCTCGATCGGCGGTGAATTCCGAGATATCGGGCTGTCCCTTACCTCTGAGCGATGGGTGTCTCATCTTTCTGGCCAATTGGACAAGGCCCGATATTAGTTACTGTCTCGGGTTTCCAGTTTTAAAAGGCACAGGCGTGCACATTGGGCCTTGATCGTAGCATCTGAGGTATCTTAAGGGTACCATTTCCTATGGCCTTCACTATACAGCGATTAGAATATGGTTAGAGCTTATCTCTTATCTTGTGCCGGGCCTCGGATCTGACACGAGGAAGAACATCTGCGTATTGTTTTCTGCTCAGCACCATCATTTGAAGGCGTAAAAGCAGACTTCCTTGGCTCTTTCCTCGACTGAAGCCGAGTACAAAGCACTCACTGAGATGCTGCCCGAGGCAGTGGGAAGGCAATTTTGGAGTCGATTAGCCGGAACCGGGTCCAACTCATACGCTGCTGCGACAATATGAGTGCCATTGCTCTAGTGGCAAACCCTAGGTTTCATGCCAGGACCAAACATATAGAGCTGTATCACCATTACATTCGAGATACAGCTGAGCGTGGGATTGTCAAGGTAGAGTATGTGAACACACAGGAAAACACAGCTGATATCTTTACTAAAGGGCTTCCAAAAAGTAAACATTTTCAGCACATGGCTGCTTTGGGGCTCCAAGAGTTTGCCTATCCCTAGCTCATACCCTACTGACTGTACAGGACTAAGGCTCTCAGCTTCACAGTGTTTGGCACACCATAAAAAAAAGGAGGTCTGCACCTTGAAGGCTTTAATCACAACCTTTCCTTCAGACCTTCAGTCTTCACGTGGTGTCACCCTGGGTTTGTAGCCTTCCTGCACAGATCATAGCAAGGGTTGTAAACATGGCTACTTAGAGGATGAAGCACAATCTAGTATCTAAGCGTAAGCAGCACATGCATATTAGGTCTTTCTTTCTTCTGGAGTGGGGCAGCACCACAGGACCGCAGCTGCTCACCAGCGCGCCTGCAGCTGCCATCTCGTGATCCCCTGTCGCTCTGTTCACCTCTATGTCGTCAAAGGCTTCTCTGGCGCTGTGACTCTTTCCAGATTCTTCATGAGCTCGACTGCCTAGCCGCCAGCTCTCTTCACATCCAGCAATTTCTCCATCTCGTGGCGTTGCAAATCTTCTTCCACGAGTCGGCTAGCGAGGAGGCGGTGGGAGGTCCTCACACGGGCTCTGCGTTGAGGGATGCTCGCCACCTCGTCCTCTTCGTCAGTTGTATTGGGTGCAGGATCCAGATTTGTGATGCTTGGCCTTGAAGCTCTGGAGGTTTCCGGGGGCTCAATGTTGATCACTGGTGTGTTGCTCGGCTGGTCACGGCTTGGGAGTCGTGGGCGGTCTTTGGCGCCCACGGTGGTTCCTCCAGCGGCGTCGGCTCACCCCGGTGCTGGCGGTCTTCATCTGGTGTTGCGCGACCTCACTCCCATCGAGGCATGCACAACTTAAGAAGGCCTGAGGGCTCCATGTGTTTATCTGCGTGTAGAGTAGCTGGAGGGTAATGAAGTTCAATGATGCCCTTTACGTCAGTTTATGGTTATGTATTCATAAGCCATGTAAGGTTTAGTGGGAGTGTTAGGAGTAAGAAACCCTAACATAGCTTATCTCATATTGAATATACTCTAGTTAGGTAGTTAACTCAAGAGACACCAAATTTTTGTATTTAAAGAGACATCTCATGCCATTTATTAATTAATGCTTTTCATTTGTAAGCACGCTTCCGCGTTAGCACTTCCTGCAGCAACCCTTGCCACACATCTCTACCTAGCAGTCCTCCTTACTTCAAAATCTCAGCAATATGAGCACCTGCCCATGTCTCACTTCTTCCACACATGTGGCAAATTACTTTGCCTTCCCCTCAAACTTGGTAGTGGTCCCAATAATCGGCCTTTGCCTCAGCCTATCAACAATTGCTTGTGCAGCAACCTCAAGCTACTTCCTTGGCTTCACCCTCTACTCCTCATTCTCCAACAAATTGCCTCAAGATCTTGACAATTCTCTTCCACTTCACTTCAATTCTCTCCCGTTGTGCTTGCTCTAGTTTGATCCTTTTGATCCAAAAAAGTAGGAGTGCCTAGGCTTTTCGTTCCACCTCTTCCCGAGTCTTGTCGCCTTCCTGGTTTGTGGGGCAAGTACCATCCTGCCCCTTCCTCCTACTTCGCGGGGCGGCGCCTTGATCCCTCTCATCATCCAGCAATCGCGCCCCCGCCACGCCCTCAGGCGTCCTTGCTTCTACCTTCCGCGATCTGGCGGTGCTCCTTCCATCAGCACCCTATGGCAGACTACCGGGGTAGTTTGACTACCTACCATGGTAGTCTGACCCTCATTCTTTCCTTTCTTCCTCCCATCGGTGCTGTCTCTTGAGTTGGAATCCTCCTTGCTCCTTTCCTCCTGTTTGGTTTGTCCATGCCTATCATGGAGCATTCTTAAAGAGTCTTCCTCCCCCAATTGTTGGCCGATGTTTCCACTAACTTCTCTGGCCCCTTTTTGCGTTAGTCTCCTCTCCTGGCCCGGGCTCTTCCCTTGTTTGTGGGGTGAGGGAGCTTTTCACCCCTCCCCCTTCCTCGGCGGGTCGGACTCCGCCCTTGATCTCCTCCGGTGGGGCTGCTCCCTCCACCGCGCTATCTCCTGCTCCTGGGGGTATGACACCGGACCCCCCGGCTCCTTCATCCACAGCCAGGCCTCCACGGCCCGACTCCCCATCAGGCTCCTTGCCCGCAGGTACCTGGTGTGCTTGTGGAGGTCTGGCCTCCCATGGTCTTCCTTAGAGCAAAAGGCAAAGGCTGCTCTAAGCTTGGCTGGAGGTGGATTATCTCAAAAGGATGCCAAGCATCCTCAAGCTCTTTGCTTGTCAAGAGCCCCTCCGTTTCCCACAAATGCACCAAATAAGTCTTTGGTGCTTATGTGTGGCCCTCCTCATCCACAATTTGGCCTAAGTTTCTCCCTGTGATGGATATAGGCCTCATGCATTATGGTGCCCCAATCCGGCTTGGCTCTCATGAAATCTTCCAAAAGCTGGAGGAAGTTGGTCTTTGAAATAAGGCGTCCGTTGGTAATTCACCAACACAATTTGGCAAGAGCCGCCACTTGCTCCTTATCTTTCTAGTCTTCCAGCCATTCTTGGCGTGGGCCTTCACTCCTCCGTCCATCATATCTAGGACCTCCTGTGTGGAATTTCATGAAATCCTCTTCCCTCCATTCGTCCTCTCGAGGGAGCAATTCGAACTCTCCTCCTCGACCTTTCATAAACACATGCGGATGCTCCTAGCAGTGTAACAGTGGGTCGATTCGAGCATTCCTCTCGTAGCCGCAAGGGCTGCTGATTGATGGAGGTTGATGTAACACTCCTCAATCAATTCAAATTATTGGTTTAGGCCCATTGGCGGCCATACACCCATCAGTGGATGTTTTCTCCACGCCCATTGCGAAATCTACCAAATCACGCAGATTGAGCTGCCCGCAAAGCGTGACGGGGCATCACAAGTTCATCTCCCCCTGGCGGTGCAGCCTCCGCTTCCGCCTTCTTTCCCTTTTCTCCTCGCGAGGAGGAACCCTTGGCAGGCGGTTCCTTCCCCTTGCCCTTCCCTGCTCGAGGCATGGCGCCTTTCCAACCCAAGCGCGTCTAGGGGAGTGAATTACTTCCCACTTTCCAGTGTTGGTAATTTTCAGAGCTTCACTTCCAGCTTCTCACCCCCTTGCCACTGACAACAAAACCCAACCTAGGACACAAGCGTACGTTAGTTCTCGTCAGGCGCCCAGTGCCCTTGGTGCTTAGCCATTCCTCTTCCCGGACCGGGCGTGGCGGTAAATGTCCTTGAGGCCTCTCCTTGTGTCATTGCTCCCGTAGTCGGCGGTCTGCTACACCCACTCGGCGCCTCACGGCGGTATTCGTCCGGCGGGCGGGGCTCGTCACTCTCCACGTCCTCGGCGTCTCTCGCGATTCTTCTCCTCGTGTCTTTGAACTCAACCCACAGCTAGGGTTCGCTCCTTCCTCCTCAGCTCGCGCGCCTGGCTCCCTTGTGCGCCCAGTCTTGGTCGTGGTGGCGATGGCAAGGGCGATGGCAGCTTTCCTCTCCTCTCCTCCTCTTCCTCTTACGCTCCACCTCAGTCTCTTGTGAAAGCGCCTCAGTTCGAAGAGGGAGTTGGTGCTGCCGAAACTGCACTTTGCCCTCCTTGGATTACTGCCACCTAGAGGCTGCTCAGCCCTAGATTTGATTCACCATTCTAAAACACCTAATCCTACCTAAATTGCCTATTTCCCTATCCTATTTGCTACCCCTAATGAATTACCTTCTAATTAATCCTATTTATTTATCTCCCTATTGGTGAGCATATATAGTGGATATCTCCCTATCCTAATTTTCCCTTTTTAGCGAGATTTAGTACCTGCAGCAGTGATACACCTACCATGCTAGTTTGCTCTTAGCTCAACCTCAGTGTGGCGACCTCTGGTACGTGGTCTCGACCCTACCGCCCTTCGGTGTATACGCCTTTTAGAGGGTCGTTTGACCCATTTCTTTTCCGGAGTGTGGAATGGGTTTTGCATCCGAAGGCAAAAGGGCCACATTTACCCTCTATGTCGTTATAGTCCTGAGATTCGATCCAAGGGAATGGTGTTGTGTCGAGGTGTTACGAATCTATGGATTCTAGACCTACCGAGCTCACTACCCACCTTCTCCTGCCAAACCCACCACCGTAGTAGACTCGGCCACCGCATGATGGCAGTTGATATGTGGCGGGTCCCTGCCGTAGCGCCCGCGCCGAGCCTGTCGTCGCTTCACGGACACGGACCTAGGGGCTATGGGCATACGGATACCTATATACGCCTCACTTTACTTCTGGGAATTTCTGCGATTCCACCACACGCTTCCACTCCTCTTGTCTCGCAGCATAGTAGATCGGAAAATCCTTCTTCTTCTCATCCGTGGCTGGGTGACCCAATTGCAAATGCTGAAACATCAGCGTGGAACTTCTTACTCCATCCGGTCCTTTTAGCGTGGGGGCTGCGTGTAGTGCGTAAGTGGAATGCTTCCTCCCGTTGCGTCCATTCCCTCCACGATCCTTCCTTAACAAGCTCGTTAGTGGGGCAGCCGCTTGGCGAAATTTGGAGCAAGCGTCTATAATACCCGACCATTCCCGGGAACCGCGGAGTTCCTTTTAGCGTTGTTAATTGCTCTAAGGGTGGCGATGACCTTTACCTTGTCCGGATCTACTTCTATACCTCGGCTTGAAATTCGATGCCCAGAATTCCTTGACATGGTAGCACTTTTGATGCGGGCATAATTGCGTGGCTCGGCGCTCGAGCACTTCCGGTGCGGCGGATGGTCCTTGCGCCCCAATACGTCGTCCGGAAAACTTCCATAAAGTCGCGGAGGAAGTCCTTGAAAATTTTGGCGATGGCTCGCATGAAGGACCAGTGCTCCGTCAACCCAAATGCGCTTGTAAGCATATGTCCCCGATCGGTTGTAAAAGCGGTCGAGGCCAATCGCTCTCCCTAAGGTGCGGTGATTATACCCAGTACCGTCTAGGAATGAATCGCCATTACACTGCGACGGATCCGAGGATATTATCGATGAAGGGTAGCGGAAAGTGATCCTTCTTGGTGACTTTATTCAACCTTCTCCGATCGACAAACTCGGATTTTGCACGCGCCTCTTAGGTACTACCACTATTGGAGCCACCCATTCGGTATTGACTA